>JAPMOR010076162.1:90410-128332 GCA_026543865.1 Argiope aurantia | reverse complement strand
TATATATATATATATATATATATATATATATCACTCACCCTTCATCTATTCTGCAGGGTCAAAATATTCCATGCCATCCCATTCACCAGACATCCATTATTGCACAATTACTGATATAACAAATTACCAAGCGAACCGTCAGAACACGAAAAGAATTTCGAGAACTGCAATGAATTCCACTGCAGAAGATTTTTAAAGTAAGAAGTACACGAAAGTTAAAAATTGAAAAAGAAAAATCCCGTTAAATACTCCAAATATATCCACTTAATCTTACAGTTTGTGATAACTAGCAATTTCACACTTAACGAAGGACATCAATCGGTGCAAACTTATTTTCATCATAAGACATTATTTCGTTTTTATTAAAACACTCAATTTGAATCAATATATACTTTATATAATTAGTCACATAATTATCTTATAACTAATATTTTAAAAAAGCCTCAATGCAAGATAATCTCTTTTAATGAACTTCTGAAACACTCTAAAATTTATAATAAATGATAAAATTTTCTTTAAACTAATTCCTTATGCATTCCATAATATTATTAGAGAATGATTTAAAATGTTATGTAAAATTATTATTCTTGAGCTGACTGAAGCAACTGATCCTATATGTGGGGAAAAAATTACTATCTCTACAATTCATTCATATTTTTAAAAATACGCTTATTAATATTAAATCTCATCTTTTAGCTTATTCTTCCCTAGTGACAAGCAGCTGATTCACTTTTGTTAATCTTTTCATATATTTATTCCCACAAAATAAAACAGAATCGCGTCAGATTTCTAGATTAAATAAAATTCGCATTAATTATCTACACAACTGTATAAATGAAAAAATGGTGTTAGAAGAATTATAAAATAAATGAAACAAAATTTCCTTGTTGCAGTTCCTGTGGGGAAAAATATCACATGAGAACAGCTCTCTTTTGTGTGAACGATTTTTCTGGGGAAATGGTTTATGTGAAGGGGAAAAGATTTGCATTTCCAAAGATGCCATTCATTAAAAAATATTTATTGTGAATAAAAATATGTTTTGAGCATGTATGTTCTGAAAAAAATATACAATTCTTAAAAGAAGAAATCCTTTTTATATAACATTTCGAGTAGCAGAAATATCAAATAAAAGAAAGGGAACTAAAATTCAGTTGAACGATTCTATAGAATAAGTGTTCGGTTTGATATTTATGTCATTGTTTACAATGCTACATGGAATTAGATTCAAAATATTCTCTAAAATAGATAATGTGTATCAAAATAAAAGTTGTTGGATTTATTTGTAAAAAAAACTCCTATTGTATTGCCAAAAGAATACATATTTAAAAAAATGTAATGAAAATGAAATTTTATATAATAATTAAAAATATATAGAATTTTCGAAAATATATTTTGAAGTTTTTGTACTAACTCTTCCAAACCTTAAAGCAACTCTCTCATTTTCTTAATTGGATCTTGCAGCCTACATTTGAAATTATTTTCATTTCATTATTAAGGATTAAAAATGTTTTCTAGAAATAATTCTTAATACTGAATCGTTAGTCAAACTCCTTATACATGAATTGATATTAAAAGTCATAGATTCAGTATTCTTGCACATTTTAAACCAATTACTTTGTTTCCTTTTTATAAATATTGAATTGTTTAATTAAATTTTAATTATTTTCTGAAATTTTCGTATTTTGTACATCGGTCTACCTTTGATTAAAATAACAACTTTAATCTTTTCAGTGCTTATGCTTCAATTAATTAATTAATTACATTTTGATTCCATCCGTATTCAAACTCTTGTTTACGCATTTGAGGAAAGAATTCGGTTGCAAGATTCTGTACTTTTTATTATAACAAATATTAAATTAAAGCTTAAGAATTCGAAATCTATTTAGAATTTAAAAACTTCGGTAAAATACTTGATATGATCTTTTGAATAATTCAGATCCTTTCTTTCATTGCTTAATGTTTCACTTGCTATTACTATTTCATTAGAGGCTCTTTTTAATTTGGGAATATTTCTTCGCCTTGGGTTAGACAAAAAAATCATCGTACACAGTTCGATGCGGTATATATTAAGAGAAATGATAATGTTTATGAATAAGATTTTAAAACAAAAGTTTCAAATACAATAATTCGTTGCATCTGTTATGCATGACTAAAATCATTGGAGGAAATTGTAAAGAAATTAATATTATATCTGGGTATATATTATTTTAAATTGTGATTTATAAAAGACTTTTTAGTGAAAATAATACAAAAATTATTATTTTAAATTTTCCTGAATATATTGAAGGTAGAGTAAATTTGAAAATTTATAGTTTACTATTTAAAACATATTGAGATTAAAAAACTGATAATTGTTTCGTTTTAATAAATTCTAATAATTTGAGAGCAAATTTTCGCACTTTACCAAATTTTCTTTCTTGTATTTTTAATTTTTTTAAATACATAAAAAAAAGATACATAGCCTCAAAAATTTCCAAAGTGAGACATTCATTTAATCAAACTTTTATTGAATTAATCGATTCACTCATAATTTATTGCTAAATATACAAAAACTTTGCATAGTATACAACGGTACAAAATTCCAAAAATCTAGGTAAGACATTGAGCAAAACTCTCAATTAAAAAACTCTGCCTGTTCAGACATGAATCAAATCATATTAAATAAAAGTCTGCGATAAATTGTAATGGATAGAGCAAATATTAAGTAATATTGTTACATTGCATCTCTTCTTATTCTATATCTAATACTTATAATTACAATCCTGCTAAATTTTATTTTTAAAAGTACTTGATTTTATCTTAGTTAGAGAATTATAACATTTCATCTTCCAGTCTGCATCGTTTATGTAACATTTACGTTTCTTCAAACTCTCATAGACAAGTATTTCAAATTTAGCAATTTCTAAACATTTAAGGACATAGTTAAAAGCACGATTCCCTTTAAATACCAGCACCAGCTTATTCTATTTACTCGTCATTCGAAACTAGTTAACTAAGATTCTCTTCATACTTGATAGAGATAAAATATTATTTAAAAAATTGATCAATTGTACACATAGAAAACAAAATAGATTTCGACATATTTAATAACTTGTTAAAGTAAAACAACTTACTAAATCAAAATTTACTTAATTAAAACATTCTAAATTAAAAACAAATTGAACTATTATTAGTGACTTCCTTTGGCCTGTCTTTCAGAGCAAGACTTTTCGAAGGAAGACTTAATATTAGAAATAGCCAATCTCAGTTCTATTTCTATATTTAGCCGAGATCTGTATTTTGTCTTCAAAGAAGCCGCAGAATAAAATCTAGTTTCACAAAGGTAGGTTGAAAATGGTAAAAGAATGCGAAATACCTTTGTTTTTAGTGCAGAAAATACATCCTCTACTCCTGCCTAAAATTCAAATAGTGATTTATTACTAAATTGTCTTTTAGTTTAGGCACTTATAGTGAAGTCTATGAATTTTTCTTCCTCATCAATTGAGAGTCCTTTGGGAATCTTAGGAAAAGAATCCCTAACCCACTCGTAACTTGCCATCAGTTTGTCACCAACAAGAAAATACCTTTTAAAATTCTTTGTCAGCATGGCTAAATGATTTTCAATGGTTACAAAAACAACTTGTACATGTTCTTCTTCAGCCTTGTAAGCTTTAGTACAATCATCCACATCTGCAAACATTGTTAGGTTTTTTTGCTTTCAATTTCTACTCCACAATTCCAATTTTCTACAAGAAGCATTAACTTTATCACTCGTATCCAACATATGTCTATTTGCTCCTTGGAGTTGAAGATTCAAGTTATTTAATTTCTCGAATATGTCGGCCAAGTACCTCAATTTCATCACAAATAAACCATCGCGAAAATTCTCGGCCTCCGGTCTGTTTTCTTTTTCTAGGAAAATGACGAATTCTTCTCTTAATTCATAAACACGTTGCAAAAAGTTCCCACGCGATAACCATCTTGTCTCACAATAAAATAGTAACGCTGAATGTACTGAACCCATGTCTTTACAAAGTGTGGAAAAAGATTCTCGATTTCAGGGGTTCATTTTTATATAATTTACTACGGTTACAATCATACTTAACACAATATTTAGACCAGGACTTATTTCTTTCGAAACCAAAGCTTCTCTGTGGATCATACAATGTATCCAGACCCACTGATTCGATTTTTGTTTTACAAGTACTTGTATACCTTGGAATCTTCCGGGCATCGAACGAGCACGATCGGTGCGTATTCCGATGCAATTTTTCCATTCTATGTTTGCCTCATTCATAAAATCATTTAAAATGGCAAATAATGTGAGCGCTGTTGTTTTGAGTTCTATTGGTTTGCAGAAAAGTAGTACTACTACTGACATATTATCACAAAATCGAACAGGGGCCATTAAATGAGAATCTTTATTACTATCTTTTGCTTCATCAAGCTGTACTGGAAACAATTTGTCAAGCAACTTCGAGAAAAGCTGACACTGTACATCTTCAGTTATATCACCAATTCGACGAGCAACAGTATCATTTGAAAGAGGTATGAACTTGCAATTGTTTTGAAAAATTATCGCCAAATATAGTTTCTGCAATCTCAATTGCTGTTGGCAAAATAAGCTCTTCACCAATGGTGTGAGGGTTTTTACTGACTATTTTATATGAAATTTTGTAAGATGCAATTAAAGCTCTTTTAATCACAAAGTTTCTTTAAAAAGTAATTTTTGCTTTTAATTAGAAGAACTATCTGGGTTTGTTGTACTCACTATGAAGCGTTTCCAAATGTCGTCGTTTATATTTATTAGGTTTCACGCTGTCTGCGGCCAACAGTTTTGACCAAATTATATATATGGGCCTTTCTTCATTTACTTCAGTACTGATAAACCCTAAATTTAAGAATTCTTGAGAATATTTTCTTGATCTTATTTTCGGAACCACGCTCGTCTGTGTATTTGTTGATGCTTCACTGTCGTCTAATTCTCGCTTACTTCCGCATAAAAATTTATCCATGAGTCTTCATAAATCTACTGCCGTTAATATTTAATTATGCAATTAACACGAAAACATATAACATACACATTCACGACAGATTCGATAGCGATAGAAGGATCGACTCGAATGAGACTGGCAGGAATTGAAACTTGCGATATTGAACATTTTTCTTCTTTCTATGTGAAAACATTTGCTCGGCGCATGTTCGAGATGGCATCGGTCGTGTGGATTCCCTTCCACAAACATTTCTTATTTTTTCACTTTTGTTTAGTTATACTTCTGTTTTATTTCTTTTATTATTCGAAAAAATGTATTCCCGTTTTCTAAATTTAGCTCACCCCGTCTAAGTTAACTTTCATTAACGAATTTTTCTACTTTCATATTATTTTAACGTTATCTCCCGGTTTGGTTTTCATTTCAAATATAATATTTAAATATTCTCCGCTTTCATTCGCTTCATCTGTTCACCATATGCTTGGCAAAATGCCAAATGTGGTTTCTCGCCAACGTTGGCTCGCTTTTACTCTTGTTTTGGCATTCAGCTAGAAATAATTTAAAAACAGAATAAAATATACTCGATATGCATTTTTGTTCGATATATTTTATTGTAAGCGTGGGGCACGATGAAAATTATGATTGAAAACTGGGCTACGAATACTGAAAGGTTGCGAAACGCTGATGTAACTACAAACAGTTTCGTACTAAGTGCGTTTACCTTAAATAGAGCTTTGGAAGTGGTTAGCTGGAATGAATTTCTGCTGTGTTTGGATAAGTTTGGTTTTGTGCTTTTATTTTAACTCAATATTTGGAGCACGCGTTTTTGAATTATTTAAGAGATAAGGAATAGGAGAAAAAGAGACTAAGTTATATCGATTCTATTAAGCAGCAATATTTTAATTTTTTTATTCATTTCGCAGACATAAATGTGTTGAAAGTTTTAATATTCATAACATTCTTGAAATTTATATGCTCATATATATAAAGATTATGACAAACTATTTATTTTTCCCAAAAATATATTCCGTTTATTTCTATGATATGCAGACAACAAATCATCTTGCCTTAAGTCTTTTGCAAAATAATTCGGAATGAATCGATGTTGCAGAAAAATATAAAAATCTTACAATAAGTCTTAATTAAATTTCTATAGGTACGTTGATCAGTTTTGGTACAAATTTATGAAGGACTTACCTTGGGATATGAAAAGTATATTCTAAATGAAAAGGTTTTAATCTGTAATGCTAAATATATTCTGGCACTAGAATTATAAAATATAACACAGTAGCTCCATTTCCGTTTTTCAAAACAAGTATTATTTTAGTGTCTCAATGACTTTCCTGATATTAAATAATTATTTATCGTATGCATATTTCAAACTAAACTGTATCATTGTATAGTTACTTGCCGTTAATTAGTTCAAAGTAATTTGGAATATTGATTAAATATTGTGTATGTTTTTCGAGTTAGAAGAAATTTTTATCAATTTTAGAACCTTAAAGAATCCATGATTCTGTTGAATACACAATAAAATTAAGAACAAGAAGGATTATGATATATAAGATTATAAAGTTCAGATGGATTTATGTTATGCTAATTCAAACTAAAAAGAGAATATTATGCACTGAAAAGAAGTAAATAATTCCGAAAAATATTGCAATATGTTAGGAAAAGTGAAACATTGTGCAAAATAATATTATATGCATAAAAGTTTTGTAAGGATATTATATACATAAGGATTTTGTCTTCTGATCAGTAGCATAATTTGAAAAATCAGGAAACCAAAACATTCTTTCAAGTTTTTTCAATGGGTGAAATTAAAAATATTTTATTTACAACTTAATTTATTAAGTTTCCAAACTTGCGGAAATACATTGGATAAAATTTAATGAAAGATATTAGATACAATATACACAAAAAGAGTAAACGTGCCAATGAAATTCATTGTTCTTACAAAAGGATTAAAGCTTACGAATGAATCAATTATTTCTGGAAAATATCCTGCATAACAGAAGGAACACAAAATGATTTCAATCAGGAGCTTCTTCAGTAGAAAAGCACTGAATGAACATAAAAAATACTGGACTTTCAGCGTGCACGAGAAAAAAAAATTATTCAACCGGAAATCCAAAGTGAATGTATTTGAAATATACAAAATGGAGACAGAATAACAATAAAACTATCGTATTATGTAAATAAAAAATATGAAAAGCAAGGATTCAGAGAAAGGAAACGAAGGGTAAAACAACACTTCCAAACTTCATCTTTATACAATACATGAAAAAAAAATTCTTTTTAAAATATACTAAATAATATAAATCAGAAGAATTAGGCAAATTCTGGAGCCATTATAAACGATTAGATGTATAAGGTATCCTATGTTGCAAAAGTGGTGTTTCCAGAAAAATATGAAATTTTTTACGACCTAAAAATAAAGACGAAGCTTTGTAGATTCGAACACAATCTTTGTTTTTTAAGATATGTAAGTTCGAAATATAAATGCAACTGTTTCTGTAATATATAACAGATAAAAATAAAATCTAAAATATTTATATTTCCAACCAAAACTGAATATTTTTTAAATTTTTACTTTAAAATATTCGAACATAATATTTGAAATGTTTATATATATTCTCTTCCCCCCTAGTCACAGTTTGGTTATCACAGACAATTCTTTTAGAAAGGCTGAAAACGACATTTTTTTTAGTATATTTAGAAGGATTAATGCGCAAGTACATTTTTAAACATATTTTATGAAGAATTAATACTGCACCATGATTGGTCCATCCAAATAAAACCAATATTGCAATAAAAAAATCAATAACATTTCATTTATTGTGTAACATTTATGTCAAACACGTTCGAGTCTGGAATAGATCGTGAATGTTAATATAGCTTTATTTAGTCTTATTTTGCAGACTCTCTCAGCTCGAAATAAAGAGCAATTTAGACAAAAATAAATAAAACTTCAAATGTCAACAAAACATTTATATATAATACAATTGCTATCTATCGGTTTATTACATTGTAGGATTTTTGAGAATTATACACGTCAGATAAAAATGAAATATTTCCATAACTTTTTAATTGTTGCTGTCTTTCATAATACTAAAAATTTTGCTGAAACTTTAATAACTAATTAATCTTGTCTCAAACACTAATTGTAATATTCATTGTTGTTTTATTCTAATAATGACTTTCTAAGATTTGCGAAACTTCCACTGTAATGCAAAATTGATTATTGTTGATTAAGAAGATTATGGAAAAGGGGGTTCACTGATTTCAGAATGCAGTGCACAAACATTTCATTATATTTTACCATCCAATAAATTCAGAAATGAAAACATTTACTTTCTACTGTAAAAATAAGAATTCCCACTTTTATTCCATTTTCCATCACATACGCGATATAATTTAGTTCCCATACCATATTACTAGTATCAGCATAAAGAGATTGAATGATTGTGATGCTGGACCCTCTTTATGTCAACGCGGCGGCACTTGTTAATGTGTTCATTTTAGAAAACTCATAATATAGGAGATTGACAAAGAAATACTTTAAGAAAAGGGAATCAAAGGTAACAGGAAATGAAGTAAAATGAAATGGAAAAGCATTTGGGCTTTTCGCTTCATTGCGCATCTCCTTATCCGGGATTTGATTTTCTTCACAATCCATCCATCCATCGGATAGGTTCTTTCCATTTCTGATTAAAATACTTTAGCCTCTAAAAGAATGGAAGTAACTGTTGGAAGATGAATAATTGTTTCCCGTTCGATACTGGGGAAGATTGTCTTTAAAATGAGATTTCTTACTAAAGCGTGACTTGAATAACAGTTTTCTTTAGAATGGGAGAGCCCAAAGTTATTTGAAACAATTTGTCAATTTTGGGGAAATCCGTAAAATTTGAAGAAAAATTATTTTATTGATTAAATTTATATAAAAACCAATTAAATACCTCTAGCTGTCAGAAACATAAACAATTTCCTCCATACGATGTCAGAAAAAATTTTAGACATTAAAATTTTAGAAGAAAAGACAATTAAACACTTCTAGCCATTGGGAACATAAAAAAAAATCATCCAAAATATATCCAGCGATGAACATTGGATGAATATCGTTTATCTATTTCATCAAAACACAAATAAAAGCATATGCATTATCTAAAGACATTTTTTAATAACGTTTTGCTTCCTATATAATTTATAATCATTATAAAAATAAAATTGGGGTTTCAAATTCACAATAATTTTTTAAACAACACTAATAAGTGATTATGTAAATGTTTTCTAGACCATTTTGCTTGAGTGCTTTTACTCGTATGCTATATCCTGAATTTACATGCCCCCAAAAGATTTTCAATTAGATAAATAAGACATATATAAACATTATACTGATAGGGTTAAAAACAAATTCAGCTAATAATAAACTTCCGGATCATTAAAATCAAAATAGTTTTGTCACCTTTCGCATTTTAAAACTATTATTATTAAAGATATTAATATTCGTGTTTTTGCCGATATGTTATTACTGTTATAAAAATCTATGCTTTATTTTTATCACAAAAATATTTAATATCAAAGGATTTTCTTTCATTCGAGAAATAAATGTATTTCGATATTTCATGAAAGAAAATGAATAAATAATGAAAATATCTTATGACTCTGTTTTGAAATCAAATCTTTATGATGAAAAAGTAATTTTCATTCGTCTGAAGATGTTACGATTATTGAAATAAATATATAACTAAATTTAATATATTTATAGTACACAATTCAATTCGTGTGCAGAATATTTCCGAAAATAAACTAAAAAATTAGCCAAATATATGTTTTTAGACAACGCATATGTCCTCCAATTCCAGTATTGTATTAGTGTTTACCTTAAAGTACAAATTCTCACTAAATAATTGAATAATGTATGCGAATAAAACGCGATAATTGGAACAGATATCAATGAATAATAAATTTGTTTTCGTTATTTTTGTAAAGCATTTACTATTTATTTTTTGAAAATAAAATTATGCGCTTTTATTCCCAAAGGGTAAATAGCACGATATTTATTTGAACCCAAGGTTTAAATCACCTATTTCTTATACATAGAAGACAGTTCTAAAAATGCAATGTATTAAACTTAAAAATTAATGATAAGATAGATGTGTTCTTTATAGTTAAAATATAAAAATGTTTTAAACTTCAAAGTAATGATAATTAATTGAAGTAATCCTGAATCTTAAAAATAACAAGCAGGAAAAATAGCAGAAAAAAAATTAAGATTGCATAATAGTGAATTAGAACTTAATAAATCAAATATAACCATTTATTTGTTATGATCTGCCATTCCTCCAGGCCTTATCGGCTTTCTGAATTCAAGCAGTTCCCATTTCCTTTTTTTGTTTTATTTTACGTTATGGTTTTAACTCTATTTATTATAAATATTTCTTCTTATTAATGGTCTATTAAATATCGAAGTCAAATTTATAGATCTATTTTTTTAATATTTTGCATTTGTAAATTTATTATTCGTATTTCTTCATTTATTGTTTCTTCTCTTCATGAATTTAATTATTTAATGCTTTATGTGCAACAACTGATAATTTTTTGTTTGCTTTTCTTCATTTTTGAATGAAGCGATCTATTAAAAACATAAGAAGTTTGTTAAGTAGCGATATTACTCTTGCAACATTTAACCCAAATACACTTCTTAATTTTTCATGTAGGTGCTTCCTGTTGTAATGTGGGATTTAAAAATATTTAAAAAATCATTTTTTTACATTCATAATTTCAGAACATATCCCGGCAAAATTTTCATACTCGTTTAATTGATAATTCAATAAAATTCTTCCGCATTTTCTAAAAATAGTTCAGTAGTGCATATTTCCACTATGAAGTATGTATGTTCCGAATTTGGTGACTTGAAAACAAATGATCAAGCCAGTTACTTGCTAAACCATGCAAACACACCACTTCATTGATATTTTTAGATTTAATATTGAATCTATGACTTATGAATCAATGTTTACATAATTTAATGCGTTTCAAACTACATAAATAATGGAATCTTTTCTTGTTTAAGAATAGAAAATATTTTGAAAAGAAAATATATCAAATGAGTTACTTGGATTTAAACAAATGATATATTTTATAAATAAATATAAGGGCTTTTCAAGTTCTAGCTTGTATTATAAAATTAAATATTACAACTTTGATTCTACAAAAAGAAATGAAAGAAAGAAGTTGAATTCCAAGGCATTTTGATTGATATAATTACGACCACAGTTAGATAGAAAAAGCTCATAAAATTATATGATCATCCAAAATTTTAATTAAGAATAATTTGTATACATTCTCCATCCATTCTTTGTATCCATTTTTCATCCATTTGTATCTCAAATATTTTCAAAACTTTTAAGATCTCAGACATAAAACTACTATTTCAGTAAAGAATCATCTTGGAATTCTGCAACGAATTAATTCCAGAAATAATCAGCCTCTTTAAATTTGTATCACTCGCAGAGATACAAATTCTAAGAGATTTGAAGAGTATTACGATAGAGGATCAATATTATATGATTTAATTTTTTTAAGATTTCATTGATTGAAGATCATTTCCAAAATCATTGATTGAAGATCATTTCCAAAATCATTGATTGAAGATCATTTCTACGATCTTTGACTGAAGATTTTAGAAAGTAATGATTAAATATTAAAATGCAAATTTTTTGCAATACTTTGTATAATATCAGATAAAATGTTTTCCAAATATCGCTATGAAGAAGAGGAAAATGTTCTGTTTATATTCTTAAAATAAAATTTAATGCATTCTGTATGCAATTTGGAATATAATAGCATTCTGTATGCCATTTGGAATATAATAAATTTTTAATTTATGAATAAAGTTACAATAATTCATAACAAACTTAACATATATAATCTAATTTCTAAATAATATCATTTTATAAAGTAGTAGTACGTGGTAGTCTTTATTACAAAATACTAACAATTAAAAGTTTCAATCTTGTATAATAGCTTTATAAATGAAACTATTAAAAATGAATTATTGACTTACAAACAAAAAAAAAGAATATGTGATGCTTATTAAACCACTTATATTTAATTTAATTTGATGATACTAAATTTAATATACATATATATATATATATATATTTTATTTAGAAAGTATCTTGGCACTCAATAATATGGAAAAAAAGTCATATAATTATGATCTGAGATCAACAGTCGTATGACAATTTTCATGAAAAATATTTTTCATTTTAAAATAATAAATATTTATAATCACTTTAAATCTTCTTAATAATCTTTTTTTAAATAATCAACATTGATAGTTATAATAATATTAAAATGATCCCGCAATTCAAGAAGATATATTTTTTAGCGAACCAAAACCAAACCAAATGATTTCTAATAAAACTTATTTTTATAAAATTATATTCCTCGCATTAAAAAGAAAAAAATGTATTGTTCAGTAATTTAAAATAGATTGTTTGAAGTGCAGAGGATATGGTGATATTTTAATGAAAAAAAATATCAAATATCTTAGCCATTTATCATTTCAAAGTACTTCTATAGACTAATTTCATCTTCTCTAGGTTTATTATGTGGGAAATTTATGAATTATAATAAAATTGCATACGTCTCTATTGGTTTCGAATAATTTTAATACCAAATCAATAATGAAAAAAAAGCATAGCGTCATTTATTTTCTGGTTTGATATTTTTTCCTTACTCTACGAAACCACTACACTAAATTAGATTATAATTAAAACTTATTTTGCTGGATAAAAAAATAAGCACGATTTTATATTTATGTTTACAATTGAAAAATTTAATGAAACATATTAACATGTGCACCGTTTTAGAATGAGGACTAACATTCTCCAAAACTAAATTCTTTATTATATTTAGTAAAGCAACATCAAATTTTAGAAATAAAAAGAAAATAATCCAAACAACTAAAAAATAATTTTTTTACATCCATTCAATGTGAAATTGCATTTTGGAAGCGATAAACCTTTAAAAATTTTAGTGACCAGAGTATGTCCTGTTTAATATGCATTTATAATTATTTAACGGTTTCCTGATATATTAAAGAAATTCAGGCAATCTTTTCTGACTAACCAGCGTATAAAATTGAGTCTTCTCTTTAATCCTCTTAGCGCAGATGAACAGAAATTACTGAAGAAGGGAGAATTCTTTTTAATATATTTAAACAGTGACTAAGAAAAAGACGCTTGCAAATGTTCGCAACTTCAAGATTTTTTTTGTGTGTGTGTGTGTGCATGTGTGGCCGTAAATTACGACGTATAATAATCCTTTTGAATGCTTGGCTTCATTTTGGTATGGGGATTTTCACCTTTGCAATTAAAACAGAATCAAATCCCCATTTGGTTGAAATTGATGCTAAGATTTAGAAAGATACTGTGTGAAGAATTATATTAGTGTGTCAGGCAATTAATCTCATTAATCTCCTTTCTGTTGACTCGAAATAAACGATTCTTTGTGGCGTTTTAGCTTTATAATTAAACATTCTTTGATCGTGAGAAGATATAATTATTTATCAGTGCATCTATTTATTTGTTTAATTACTTATGAACGAAATCATCGTATCGAATTTCGAATTAAATTTTATTAATACTTGTCGCATCACTAAATTATAGTAAATTTTAAGTTAAACACCGATAATTTAAAAACCGATCTGTAAAATATACCTATATCATATACTAAATATATATATAAATATATATATATACAGGGTGGTTATAATTAAAGTTACCCTATTTAGACCTACGTAGTGTCTGCTCTAGTGGAAGGATGTCGAAGAAACTTGATATTTAGGTTGTATGGATCATGGGGAAAAGAAATCTGCAATAAAAAATAGTTTAAATTTCGACCGATAGATAGCGGTTTTCATGTACGATAAAGGCCGTTATGCAAATTTAGAGTAGTTTAAAAAGTCAGTACTCACTGCCGCAAAATAATTCTTCGCCATGCCGTTATAGAAGGAAAGAAGAGCTTTACTGATAAAGTTTTTTATCAGAACAGCAGTAATTTGTCAGCTGCACTGCGAGAATATCGGCGATTGAAAGACTTACGGAAAGGGCCTATGTCCAGGCAGGCAAAGATGATTATTAAATTCGAAGAGACTGGAGAGTTAGGTGTGGTACAAGGAAGAGAACGGAAACGGATTTCAAATGAAACTGCGAAAGATGTCGCTCTTGCCGTGTCGAAAGAGCGTCTGATTCGCAGTATTCTTCATCAAGTGCTCTGGCGATAACACGTTTTTTAGCCAAAATAGCCGTTGAAAATTCATTACCTTGGAACATTTTATGGTCGGACGAGGCTCATTTTTCCCTAGGCGGAGCAGTTAATACTCAGAACTGTCGCATATGAGGTACTGCAAGTCCTAATGATATGCTGAACAGTCTCTACATCCTGATTACATTACTGTATTGTGTGGTTTTATAGCTAATTTCATTCTTGGTACTTTTTTTTTAAGGAGAACACGCCTCATGGCCCTCAAAGATGTTCCGTTACGGGTGCCCGTTACCGCGACCTTTTCAGCAGCAAGTCATTCTTGCGTTACAAGAACTAGAATGTTTAGGGTCTACTGTCTTCATGCAAAATGGTGCACCACCTCACATTGCTCGACCAGTGACGGCATTGGTTCTTTCCCGTTTTGAATATCATCGGGTAATTTCAAGAAGTTTTACAACTGCCTGGCCTCCGCGTTTTCCGGACTTGAATCTCTATGATTTCTGGCTGTGGGGATTCCTGAAAGATCGTGTCTATGGAGGAAGCATACGGACTCTGCATGAATTAAATCAAGTATAACACGTCATGTTGCTGAAATTGATCGAGAAACCCTTCGTACCACTGTTGAACACACCATAACACGCTTTGAACATGTGTTTGACGAAAATGGAATGCTCATTGAACATATATTGCAATTAAATAAAGTTTTTAACTTCCAAATTGTGTTTTTTCGTTTTTTATGCGTCGCCTTCTCACCTGGCGATTGGAATTTGAACTAATTTTTTTATTGCAGATTTTTGTTCACCATGATCCATACAGCCTAAGTATCAGGTTTCTTCGACATCCTTCCACTAGAACGGGCACTACGTAGGTCTAAACAGGCTAACTTTAATTATAACCACCCTGTACTAAAATGATATTTGAATCATTGAGGGAATTTGGACATACAATTGAAAAAAAAACTATTTTCTGATAGGCATGCAAATAGATTTTTCTGATTTGCATCGGTTTGTCTGAAATAATTTAAATATTTCACTTACTTTAAATGACTTGTATTTAAAATAAAAAGTATCTCAATCTATCTATTTATCTATAAAAATAATTTAAACACAATTTTAGTAGGATTTGCATTGAAGGCAAATTTCACCCTATGAAATATTTTAGATCCACATTCTTTTTGAATATTAAATAAATATTTTTTATTGGTTAACAGATTATGTTATATATTTATTTATTTAAAACAGGAAGATGTGATTTTATTAATTTATTATATTACAATAGATTTCTAAAGAAAATTTTACAAAAATATTAAAACATATTAGAAATATATATATATTAGTACAATGTACTTATAACTGACGTATACTATATATGCTAAAATATAAATATACTAAAGTAACATTCAAATAATTGAACGATTTCGGATACACAATGGAAGAAAACTATTTTCTAGCTTGCATGCAGTTAGACGGATCATTTGCATCG
The DNA here is from genome assembly GCA_026543865.1 of Argiope aurantia. Lineage (NCBI taxonomy): Eukaryota > Metazoa > Arthropoda > Arachnida > Araneae > Araneidae > Argiope > Argiope aurantia. Next base: position 112,604 of record JAPMOR010076162.1, on the reverse strand, counting down.
TTTAAATTGCTGTTCACCAAATTTATTGGTGAAAATTATGAAAATTTGTCTTTTATGAAAAACAAATATATATAAAAAATATTCTTAAAAGAAATGGCGAAATTTATTACCATTAATAAATTGAAAGAAAATTTCACCCAGTGAAATATTTTAAATCTACACTTGTTTTGAAAATATATCAATATTTTTGAATGGCTAAGAAATTATGTTATATATTTATTTTTTTGAAACAAGAATTTGAACTTTTATGAATTTATTTTTTTACAATACATTTTTACTGAAAATGTCACTAAAATATCAAAACATAATAGAAATAACAAAACCAATATTGCGCTCAAAGTTTCGCAATTTAATAATTATAAAAATTCAAGTTTTCCTTCGCTTTTTAAAAATAAATATAGGTTAAAAAGCATTTTAAAACTAAATGATTAAAGATAAAACCATTCATAAAAATGCTATAAACAAAAATTAGAACTTTTGAAAATGTTTCTTGTGATAAATGGATTCATTACGATGTCATATACAGCTAGTCGTCAAAGTATACAATTCATATTTCAAGATACCAATTCAATAATTTTCAGATCAATGCAAGGAAACATTTACTTTCGAAAATAATATTTATATTTTTGCATTGCTACTTTTCCACTAGTTTAATAATTTAAAATCCATTGCTTAAAGCTATACAGATTCTATTTCCAAAAAATGGATATGTGTTAAAAAATGGAGCAATATTAAGGTTATAAATTTTTATTTTTATTCGTGGTTTATATTATTAAATTGATTTTAAGAAAAAAAATATTTAACGAAATGTATTGTTTTAAAATACGATTCATAATAGAATTTTAAAAATTTATAAAATTTTTCATTTTTAAATTATTTTAGTTATTACAAGTGATTTATATCTCTTGGACTATAGGCAATGAATATTAATTTGGAATTGAGAATTCAAGTTTTCATTACATTTCAATATTTATTTTTGTCATTCTACCTGAAAAAAATATTAAATAAATATAAAGACGCTCGAAATTATATTTTTAAATTATAATTTCCAGACTTTATCCGTACCAATATAAGTAAGATTGAATAGATATATGTAAGTATCTACAAAACTTCTTAATGCTGTATGTTTAAAAGAAAAAGATACGTTAGGGATTAGAAAATGCATCAGCAAAAATAAAAATCTTAGACAGCGAAATGTAATCTTTTTATATGTTATTTAAAGATGTTATAATGAAAGCAATGTATGAAAGCATAATTTTAACTGAATAAGACTGATTTTTTAAAAATTTAATAACAATGGGACAACGACAATTTACACTGCTAATCTCGATTTAATATTTTCATAAAAGTTTTGAATGCAATATGTTTTAAAAATAATGGTAATAAGAACAGAAATAAAATTTGAAAAAGTTTATTTCTAATTTGATCTCAATTTGAAACAGGAACAACTTAATTTTTATGACTTTTTTCATTGTGAGATTTTATACTTCACTAATTTTATTTTCAATATCTACAATATTATATTTTATCACAACAGGAATTGTTTTAACTTATCTGCCAATTCTTGAAAACATTATCATGATCATAATAAAGAAGATTCGGTCGTGATATTTACACAACCAAATAATGAATAAGAGACAATAAAGTATTGAATTAGGATATTTCTAAGTGAAAAAGAAAATTTGTGTAAAAGTTTATATCGGTCTTGAAAATATCCATAATTTATGTATTATGTTATAACGAATATTCAAAAAGAACTCAGAACATAAACAGAAATGATCTGAGTATTGAAAATTAAATATTTTATCTAAAGAATGTATTTATTCAATGGATTTTTTAAATAAATAAATTTTAATATTGGTAAAATGTTTTTTAAAAATAACTTTCCTTGAGTTGTCGAATTTTTAGATTGACAACACTTAGTAAACTTCAAATATTTCTAAAACTATTTATAAATATAAAGACTGGACTTGAACTTTCCAATGAGACATTAGAAAATGCAAATATTTAATAAATAAAATTTTTTATATTTTTTTGTCATTTTAGTATATTCAAGTATCTTAATCGCTCTGTTGCAATGTTCAATTATAACTATTACGCTACAGTTACAATACTTTTACTAATAATAAAGCATTTATAAACTTCAATTATTATATTTATATATATATTTTTTTAATATTTATTCTGTGGTTTAACTCAAAGCATATACCTTTTCAATGTCCAGTTTACAACAGACATGAAAATAGTAACGATGCTTACATTTTCATTTTGAATGCGAGAGTAAGAGAAGGAGTACTCGATTTTTGAATTAAGAAGCTAAAAAGTGACTTCAATAGATATTATCGTAAGAAAAAAATCTCCTATTTACTTCATTTTCTGCGATTTTGCTTCCATTCAAGTTCTGTTCCGCTTGATCTTTGAATCTGTACGTTACAAGACTTCCTTTTAAGATTATATCACTCGTTCCAACATGACTATTGACTTAACACTAAAAATGTTTTTCATTGTAATTCGACAAAATAAACCATTTTAAAGATTTAAAAAAATAATTCAAAATATTCAAAGAAAATTAATAAATGATAAACAAAATTCTTACCACTTGGGAGTTTATACCAATGATGTTGATTCATGGAGATGTGGACAAATAATTGAAACGGAGTTAATTAATCCGTATTTGTATCTACTGTTGCTTAAAATTTAACGGAGAAAAGAATCCAACATAATTGCATTTGAAGACTTTAAATGGCTGCTCTGCTCATACAGTTTAAATAACAAATAAACGTACTGCGACCGATTCTTCACAGATTTGTTTACAGTAATTTAATTCATTTTGTTGAAAATAATTATTTTCCCGAAATGTATTGGATTGAATGTCTTGTTAAAGTTGTTTGAGACGAAAGTTTAATTTGTGTTAGTTATTTCAGATGAACGAATTATTGACAGATTACAAAAGCAAGAAATTTTGCTTTTCGATAATTTGTTGAGTTTTATTTTGCACTTTGTTCTCCGTTTATGAATGATGGAGCAAGTTTTCAAAATTGGTAGTAAATTTGATTTATCAACTCTCATTTGAATAACAGAACCCTAAAAACAAAATTTTTAAATTTACAATTTCTTAAATTACTTTGTTTTCGAGCAAAATTATTTATTTAGTTTTAATTTTACAAAGATTAATTGATGATAGTAAGCAGTATGGTATTTCTTTTAATTAATCTTCTTTTAATTATTTACAAAAAAAACTAATACATTCAAAAGCATGTATGGGCTGTAAGGTGAAACATATTAAAATATATACATCATTAGTAACATTAAAACTTCGAACACGTTTATTGAAATAAGTGTTTACTGCAAATCGTATTATTTTATTCTTTACACAAATATATACTTATATTTCCTCGTATTAATTTATACTACATGCAAAATAATGAATTTAAGTTCAGGCAATTTTGCTGTTGTTGTCAGAAGCAAAATTCTTAAAGTGAAAAAAATTATTTTCGTGTTTTTGAACTCATCAGAGCTTTTAACTAATTAATGTTTTTAATTCTGCTTTCATTTTGATAGTCACTTTTTTAGAAATGTATTTGCTAAACATTCAATTTTAAAATGTTGTTTTCCTATTGAAGAGCTCCTTAATCTACAATATTTTTTTCTAATAATTATTGATATTTTTAATATTTTCGATGAATTTAAACTAATAATTGCTTGATACTTTTTATTTATGTTTTCATATTTTCAGACAAAGACTTTTTTTAGGAATCATAATTAATAATTATTAATGCATTAACGACGCTGAATAATCGAATTCGGGAGGATGATTATTTTGATATTACACAATACAGAATATTATTAGCAAAGTTTTTCAGGCAAAAATGTTGTCTTAATATTTATAAAACAATATTTATAGATTTTATAGAAGAAATAAGATGTAAAATGTGAACGCAAATTTCATGATCTTAGATTATATAGTCTTTGAATTCTAAAATTAACTTTTCTATTTTGGAATGTCACTCCTTATTATAAAATATTTTGCATTCCAATTCCTATTCTAAATGAAGAGGAATTTTTCTTCCATTAGAAAACCAAATCCCTTTCCATATCACATTAATGTTGCTTTCAATACCAAGAGGTCAATGGATTTAATAAGCTCTTTTGAAATATTATTGGAATACATTTATAATATTTATACATAAATGTCAAAATAAAATTAAATAAATATCTTTCTGTAATCATATTAAAGTAAATGCATTATTTAGAAATTAATTCATTATTTATATTGCTTATATATACAAGTACTTAAAATTTATATTTTCAATTAATATTTTTTTATTTTAATATAAATAAACCATGTTAACCAAAACCTAAGATACCACATTGCAAAGGAAAATTATAATGAAACTAAAAGTAATAAATAAAAAATTAATTATATATCTAGATATTATTTCAGTGAGCATCATTTAATTAGAAAAATAATTTTCATAAAGATTAGTTATTTCTTATTATTTTCTGTATTTCTAAGTTCACCCTTTTGCACCAATTGTTGAAAAAAATGTTGTAGGATAAAGACAAAAACACAAGTCCCTTATTTTTTACTTCACCCAATTATTTATAAATTAGGTTTGTATATTCGAATTGTTGTATTAGGTTAACATTTTTGCTACTGTCCTTTTTCTGATGATAAATTTAATCATCCTAGATTAGATAATATAAAAGGAAAGAAGCACGTATTGTAAAAATAAAAATACTATATAGAAGTATAAATCGCGCTAATAGAAACGTTAAACTGAATAAAATAATTAAATAATCTACTATAAAGAAAATCGAACTAGTATACAAATCTCGTTCCATTTCTTTTGTACTTGTATCAAATATTTTTATAAAAAACATTCTCTCATTATTTCAAATTTTTTGTTTGATTTATAAATTTTATTCAATTAAAAATGAAAACTCATTCACTTTTTAGAATAAAATACCTTTTTATTATTATCGAGTTTGAAAGTTTTTTCGTAATATAATCTTTCATCAAATAATTATTGGAGTTTTTAGGTAAAATATATAATCTTTATAATAAAAAATTTCACTTTTTTAGTAATATGTATGAGTATTTCAAATCAACATTAATTCATAAATATAGTTTAAAACATCTGATTACCACCTAAAATGCAAACAATCTGTCATATATCTGTCTGCCTTTCATGACAAAAAAGATATAATTTTTCTTAAAATAATGAAGTGCATTTTTTTGGATGCGAATTGTTATAACAGTCATCTAATTTAACTTCGTCGAGGATCATTGATATAATTTTTTATTATCTCCTACATCATTACATATATTTTTATATGGTAACAATTACATTTTCTCCAAATCGCATCATGAAGCTTATTATGAAAGGTGTTTTCTTTCAAGCAATATTAATTTGTGTCGTCAACAATTGCTTCAAGTAAAAAAACGCCTTTGAATATATAATAAATTGTTCTAGTTGTTACAAATTATTACCTAGCAAGTTGAAGATTTCTTTTATTACTTTATATTTGAAAAAAGTCTTGCAAGCCTTATTTGGTGCAGTCATTTATTCATGAAAGTAACTTTTCTTTGGTTTATTTGTAGTGTGGAGAAGTGTGAATGAAGAATATATGATTGATTTTCGTACTTCATGAAACATTTAATGGAATTATTCTTTTCAATTAATATTATGTCAGAATACTTTCTTTGGCCCAGTTTTATGTTTATCAATAATTTTAAGGAAGTGGAAAATAAATAGAGTTATGCCAATGACATGATGTCTGCTTAGTTTATTTAACTGAGAGCTATATCTCAGTTCTGGTAAGATAACTCAAAGATTAATATTTTAGAACTTCTTCTCATATTTATCCTTATTACTTTAATTTTGGTTGCATCTCTTATTTTTCTTAGATTAATAGGTGCATTTCAAAAACACTAAATATAATGATTTCTTTGCATTTGTTCAACTGGTTATATGTGTTTCAAATCTTAAAAAAATAGTGTAAGTGCTTATTTACCATTTCAACATTTTTAGTTGCTTATTGTAAAAAAAAAATTATTAGACTTCCTCAAAATGAAATTTAATTCTCATTTTCAAATTTAGAAAGTTCAATACAAAGATTTAAAGGAAATGTCTAGCAGCAATATCATTAGAAATTTTAATTACAAGGAATTTGTAACTCATTATTATATGATTTAATAAAAATAAAAATCTGCATTTCTTACAACGTAGTTATAAAAAAAGTAACTACTTTTTCTTAATCGAAAGTTGGTTTATATGCAAGTAATTCAATATTCCTTATTCTTGACATTTCTTTACTTTTAGATGGTTTTCCAATAAAGAAAGAAGGGTTAAAAAAATGTAGTTATACTTATAATTAAAGTAAAAATAATATTTTGATGAAAGATATCAAGGAATATTATACATGACCTTCGATTAGTTAAGTCATATTTTTTTATGTGGTAGAAAGAAATTTGCCTGAAAATATTAATATCTCAAAAATGCACAAAAAAGCTATTTACAAAAATTTTATAATTTCAAATAACTATTTATACATTGACGATTCAAGTTTGAAGAAAGCAATGCTTTTTTTTCAATTTAATTCATTTTTTTTATAAAAAATCTTTATTTTTTATTCCTTAATTTCATCTTTATATTAAGAAAATGTAAGCATTAAACTAAAAAGTTTGGAAGACGAAAGTGAACTCTCTTCTTTAATTATTTATCTATAGCTTCTCTTTGGTAGAGAGCTCTAAGAAATATTGTATTTTACAATTTTTTGATGTTTATAAATCAACTTACTTATACACACACACACACACACACACACGCACGCACGCACGCACACGCACGCACGCATAAACCGTTATGAAATAACTTTTTATACTTTAACGATTCAAGTTTGAAGAAAGCAATACTTTTTTTTCATTTAAAGTCATTTTTTTAATAAAAAAAATCTTATTTTTTTTCCTAACTTTATTTTTATATTAAGAAAATGTAAGCATTAAACTAAAAAGGTTGGAAGACGAAAGTGAACTCTCTTCTTTAATTATTTGTCTACAGTTTTTCTTTGGTAGGGAGCTCTAAGAAATATTGGATTTTACAAGTTTTTGATGCTTATAAATCAACTTACTTATACACACACACACACACACACACACACACACACGCACGCACACACAAACACATTACTATCACCACGTAATCATTAAAATGCGTTTATAAACAGTATTTCAAAGTGACAATGATTGGAATTGTTGCTTAATTAATTATGCAACTATAATTTGAATAACTGTAATAATAACGAATCTCATTTGTTTTCAGTTTTTCATGCCTTCCAATTCACTGAAACTATTCGCAGTTTTATTATAAGAATGAAATCACCCTCCATGAATAAACAGGTCAGAATTAAATGGAATTACGCAAATACTCTAGCTAAATGTTTGGAGAGTTCAATTATATTAGAAAGATAATGATCTCGTCATTATGTTTTGCAGAGCGAACTGAATCGAATCAAATTATTTAGGCACAAAACATTTGCGAATGGATAATTATCTTTCCAACTGACGGGGAAATTATTTGATCCGGATATCTCAGAGGCAGTGAAGCATCACCATTTATATATAAATTTATTCTCTGCATAGATTAAAAGTACAAATTTTTATTAACCAATGTATCACATTTTTGAAATATCAAATTACCTAATTCATTTTAATTCTTCATTTTTAATCCTTTAATATGATTTTAAAAAATGTTAGTAGAAATATATTTCATGATTTAAACCTTTGTATATTTATGGCTAGAGCGTTATCGGAACAAGGAATTTATCATTGAAATTACAGGAAAGATATTTCATTTCTAAAGGGAAGAAGCTAACAATAAGGAATGGGTACAGTTCTGAACACGGTAATAATTATAATAATAATAAACATAGTATCATTCATAAACCATTATGAATGCTATCATCATTCATGATAACATTCATAATCATGGTACAACATTAAATTTTGTGTCACATCAGAAATTAAGTGAATTAAAATGATTTAAAGTTTCTATGTTTACAAATACAAATCAGGTCTATCTTTATAAAATATTTTTAAATGATTTGATCTCAACAATTAATTTTAATGTTAAATAGATTTCTAATAGCGTTTTTGCAACTGAAAATCATTTTTTGATAATTATGTAATTAGCGAAATAATATATCATTAGTTTTTGATAATTATATTAGACCAATTGAAAGATGACAATGATCCTCCCTTTATTAAAAATAAATAAATTCATTTCAACTAAATATTCGAACAAAACATTTTTTTTAGTTATTTATGCTAGGGTACTTACTAGCATAAATATGGTGTTCGTGGTTAAGATTTTAATTAAATGAATTAAGAATATATAAAACTTGTAACGGTGACTACAAAATAAATATGTTTTTATCTTAATGTTTTTAATTTTTATTTCTATCATAAATATTCGATTCCAAAATTTTCATTTGATTTATCTGGGTTATTAATTTATATAACTAACCATTTTTTCTTTTATTACTTTGCATAACATATATGTTATTGTATATGTCTTATTGTAACCAAGCCGTTCAGACCCCGATGAGTATGAATCCATTCGACAATAAAATTTGGGCTCATTAATTGCTAAAACTTTAGATTTAATAATTTGATCAGAAAAATTAATATATACAATGTGCAATATATGACTCTATATGCTGTCCACAAAAATAAATTATTTAGTTGAAGGATAGAAGTAAAATAATTCTGACATGTATCTATAAGAAATAATGTGAGACAAAATTTTTCACTGATTAAGGTAGTAATATTAGGTACTAGTAAACTAAGTCAATTTCTGACTTTAAAAAAATTGCACGAATTCAGCAAACATAATAATTTTTGAGAATAATTAACATTTTTCAAAAATTTTAATCATTTATTCTTAAAAATTTTAAATTTTGACATTTTTTTATATTTTCAATGAATTTAAATCGATACTAATTTTAGAACTACAAATCCTATCATCTAAACTGAATCGTCAATTATTATCATTTTTCTGTTTTAAACTCTTTGTTCTGCTGTCAGAAGTATTATGAAACTGTGTTCTTCAATTGAATTATTCGTTAGTTCACTTATTTTTCTGTTTACCACTTCCTATATGGTATTTTTGAATTGATAATGATAACTCTTATATGCATTACGGTCATTGTGGAATAAATCTATGACTTAATTATTAATAAAGTATTTTTATCTTTATTTTGTTGCCTTCAGATTGTTTCACTTATTTGGGGAAACGTAGCGAAAACCGTCAATACTACAAACAAATATTAAGACATTTTAATACATTATTTTTGATGAAATAGCATTGATATGGGTATTGTCTGGTTGCTTACAGTAAAAGATATCAGATATGTTGAATAATAGAAAAAAATGCAAAAAAATGCACAAAAACATGAAATAAGGAATCAAAACATAATAGAAATGAATACACATTTTTGATATAGAATTCAACAACATACGTATCGACAGAAAATAACTTATTATCTAGCAGTAAATAGCTAAACCTTCTAATGTTTGATGATATTAGAGCTGGCTTTGCTCTAAAAACGAATTAAAAAATCCGTTTTCCTGTGACTGTGTCTCTTTCATAGTTCCCCGATGGACAAAGAATTATCAAGAAGGACTTGCAATCCTAATAGTAACCCTAATTTCCTAAATGGACAGAACATTTTCAAGAAGGATCTTCTATCCTACTTATGAGACCTCCTAACATATTTATCAATATAATTAATGATAAACCATTATCGGATCACAATAATCATGAGATTTTATATCAAATATGGAAACATTCCCAAAGTTGTCGTTAATTAGAGGCTACTGATATGACATCTATTTAGCATCCTTTGAAAATATCTGAACAATGTTCTTCTATACTATAGCACTAATTAAGAGGGGAAATTTTATTGATTTGTATTAATAGTGAAATATCAAATATTAAAAAAAAATATTTATTATTTATTTATTTCCCAGAATTACCGTTTTTTATTCAAAAGGAGAATATTGTTATTGAATAAAACATATGCCAATATTAGGTATGCAATTTTTATTTTAAGTACATCAAAAATATTTGTTTCCATTTTTATACTAAATAGAAATTCAAATTTTATTTACTTTTTATGGTCTTATTCTCTTTTACAAATTATTCTTTATCCTGTTCTACAAACATATTTATTATCATTCTTTATACTTTATCATTATTCAAATTTTTATTTATTTCGTATTATTTTATCCAGCTTTTCTAAATTATTTTTTATTCTGCTTTCCAAAAACATAATACGTTCTTTAGTTTTTACATAGGAATCATTTAATTATTGATCATTTAAAATTCGGCATAAAATTCTTTTGTGGAATGGAATACAGTTATTTCCAAAAATATTCTGATAAAAAAGAAAGGAATTGCTTTTACATCCCCTCTATGATAAAAAGATTAACAGATAAACAGTTTGTTAGGATTCAAATCATTCAACAGAAAATAGTCTCAACTTTTTCTTAACAAAATGAAAGCTAAGTGTGTTTTCTTCCAGACAAAAGAAAGATTGGGTGGGTAGGTGGGTGGAAATTTTTCTCAACAAAGGATTTTTATTCTCAACTGGAATAAATATCTCGGAAAAGGTAAACAAAGATGATTCCTATAAAAAAGAAAAATTAAATTAAAGGAGATAAATCCTTACAAATTATAACCTTATAGAAAATATTTGCTGAACTTTTTCAGTTACATAAACTATATCTCTTTTTTCTAAAGTTCCTTCTCCGTGTTTAAGTCAGACATGCGAGGAAACATTCTTCTTGCGTCAAACAGCACTAAATTAGATAAACATTCCATGGAAACAAAAGAAAAGAAGGGTTTTTTTTTTGTCTCTTTCTACTGACACTGCAAGAAATCACAAAATGAATAATGAATTCTATTCTTGTTGATGACTAAAATCAGAGAGAGAGAGAGAAACTGTCGCATGGTATATAATTTTCTAAATAAATTAAGAATTCATAAAAAAAAATGTTTGTTCTTAAAAAGGAATTATTAACTTATAGATGTGTGAACTGTATATATTCGTAGAAGATTTTAAAAAAAATTGTATTGAAAAATAAAAAAAAATAAATGATAGAATTATCTTTGTATGGGAGTACATTAATAAATGAAGATTAATTATTGATTTTAGAAAATTAATCAAATTTTAAAAATGATCGATTTTTTTTCAAAAGCCCTTTGTGAGTTAGCATGTTGAATAAGAGCGGCTTTGTATAAAATATTACTAAATGCAAATCACTTCCAATACAATTACAATATTTTATTTTTTTATCTTTTATTTTTCAACAAAAATTTAAATTTTACTGATATATTTTTGTTCAATTGTTTCATCGGTATAGTTATTATTGAAGAGTCCATGTCATTATCCATGTAGGGATTGCATTAAAAAATAAAACTTAAGCAAGTGAGACGTTGGAAAAATTTGTCCTTTCACTTTTTCATTAGAATCTTAACAATCTGAAGGCAGAATAATTTAATTAGCATATAAAAAATTATCAAATATGTTCTCTTGCAGTAATATGTCGCAAATGTATATATCGCATTCCTATTGATGAGAATCGTAATTTTCGTTTAAGAAAATTTTTTGAAATTCAAAAAGGTATTATATTACTTAGAATATTTAGAAGTGAAACGACTTCTTCATTTTTCTGTATTAAAGGAAACTTTGATTAATAATTATAAAAATATCTCACTTCCTTTATGCTTTCTTGTATATGAAAAGTGCAGAAATAAATTATTGTGATCATTAAAAAAAAATTAATCTCACGGTTTTGACGTATCTTTATGCTAAGAGCTTCTTTGAGTCCGAATATATATATATATATATATATATATATATATCACACTGAAAGACAGAAGAACACAGTTACAGTGAAAAAGTTAATTTATTTTTTATAAGGCGATCTGAAGACAAAGAAAATTACCGTCGGAGTAATGATGAGGTATTGACAACTGCAGTTCTTATATAATTTTGATTAAAACATTCAGTAACGTCTCTAAGTCAGGGACTCCCGATAATAGAAAAGTATAATACCTTATTTAGTGTACTGCTAGCCTATAATATCCAAACGCCTTTGGATGTGTATGGACTTTTCAAAATAATTTTATAGCACAGTTTCTACACCAAATTCGCACTAAAAGAAAAACGCATTTATCCAGTCTAAATATGTATATTGGCATAAAAAATAAACAGTGCTAAAAATATTTCCCTCCATAGTAATATATTTTTCAATTAAACCACAAATGCCTGCTCATTAATCTTAATTAGCTGTGACCGTTTCTTATAAATACTTTCATTCAAATGATTCTCTGCGATTCATTATCAAAAAAAAATGTTTTTCAAAACTTTGTTAAAAATGTACTTTCTCTTCTCTTTTCTCAATAGAAGTAATGGATGATACACGCATATTCTCTTTGCGCTCACTCTTCATTGTGTGCTCCAGAAGCGTTTTGAAACTGTGCCACTGTCATCAGAACAAACAGCGTTACAAAGATGGATGCGTTCTCCTCTTTGCATGGACACTTTTGAAAACGTCTTGAATAAATCTACTATTCAAGTGATTTATATAGATTCTTTTTCTAGGGGAGGAGAATTTAAAAAAAAATAATTTAGCAAAACCTCCATAAAATGTGTCGACATTTGTGTAAATAAAAATATTCGAAAATATATTATTTATTGTATTTAAAATATGTTTTCAAATTTATCTTTTTTTATACTCCATATTACGTCGATTGAACTTATAAATATTCTTTAAGAAAAATCACAAGAATAAATTTGTCGATCTTTTTTTTCGCTTTGGTCAAATGTAAAACTATATACTTCCTTATTTCTTTTAGGAATGTCATGAAGATAATGATACACCTTGTATTATACTTTTATTTCAGTTATCACTTTTTTTAATATTTTTTCAGCTGTTTGGCTAATTTACTAGCTTTACATATTTTAATAAGTTTTCCCAGGACAAACTTTGATTTTCGGAATTGCTTATCTTTGAAATGTATTTGCAAATACAAATCCTATAAAAAGGCATTCGCATCATCGAACTCGAAAGAGCTCTTTTTTTTTCTATGAAATGAAGTATTTTTTAATTATTTGCCTTGTTTTCACTGTCTTAGGAAAAAAAAGAGAAAGAAAAGAAATGCCTAAACAGGGATTCGTCTGATGAAAAGCAAAGGTATTTTATGAATTTTCATCACTTTCTATAAATCTTTCTTGACAACATTTTAATCAAATGCATTTAACTTCAAAACGTTTAGGTACTATTACCATATGAACTTCTTAAGTTTTCTGATTTCTTTTTGTGGAATTCATATTATTTTAATGATGCTTTTGAATCACTTCCATTTTCCAGTATTGCTGACATCTAAAGATAAGTTGCCAGATTATTCGAAAAATGTTGACGATTTTATTACGGTTTTCAGTTTCCTTTTCACTTCATTGAAACGGCAACTCTTTTATAGAGAGGTGCCATTTTCTTTTATTGTCGACTGCCATTTTGATCTCTTGCCGCTTGTGTTAAGCAATACTCTTTATGATTGTTAAATTTAGTTACTAATTTTGCAATCTTATCAATAAACATAATATAAGGATCAAATATGTATTGTTCAATGAATGAATTATATCTAATTATATTAAGGGAAAGTAATAAACTCAGTGATATAACATCCATCGAAATAAATAATGATATATTTATATAACAATTATTATCATAACTAATTCTATATTCTAATGCAGAAAACTCTGGAAGTATATCTGCAAGTAGACGGCATGTGCCGATAAAACTAAAAAAAAACTGTTTAAAAACTATCATCTCTTGGATTTTCCTTTTCCTATAGATAAAACTCCTCCTTACAATTTCCCTTTTTAACTGGTAATGTAGTGTTTACTTTCTAAGACTAGTTCTAGTTAACTTCCTAGTTTCCGTCTCTCTCTCCTCTGCAAGTAATCGTGTAATCAAACAGAAGACTAAATTAAAAGATAAAATTTACTTTAAATTAAAAATAAGAATTTGCTGGTGTTTTAGAGCTTAAACAATTTAAACTGAGAATAGAATAAAAAACGAATGTATAGCTTAAAATAGAGGAATTTTCCTTAATTCAGAGTTTGGGTGATGAGCTACTGATGCTGATTCACGAGAAAGGCGTCAATTCATTTATGCTAAGTTAATTAATAAACAGTAGCATCTACTGCTTCCTATATTTGGAATCAAGAAAAAAATACTACTCAGTCGAGATTGAAGTTTCTAGAATATTGTAATATAACAAGGTTAAATATTGCAATTTATTATTTAAAGAACCTTCGACAGAAATGTAATTCCTTTAATGCAGATTAATTCTTCTGGTAATGTACGACGTGAAACTGGATTTCCTGTTAAATACTTTATAATTACCATATACATTGTATTAACATCTAAACAACCGATCATATTTACAAATAAAAAGGGTAAACAATAATAAATTGTTTTAATTATTTTCTTCTTTGTAGTATTAAATTTATATATCATTAATATAAAAGTTACAGTACCTTAGAATCATTTTTTTTCTAAATTCATTATTAGGCGAAGCCACTTGTATGAAAATATTTAATTAAATCAATCGATTAAACGATAATTAAATGCTGAGATGTATCTTGAAATTACTTTTTTTCAAATTCCTTACTAGGGACACCACTTGTGTAAAAATATTTAATTAAATTAATGAATCAAGTGATAACAAAATGCTAAGAATTTATATTAATATCAACAACAAACAAGTGTGCAAATTTCTGAAATCTAGTAATATTCAGGAGGCGATTTAAAAATCTATATAATTCCATCTTAACGAATATGAAGACAATCCCATTAAATCGAATTGTATAATAAAACAAAATAATGAAAAATTGAAAAATGGCATTCAAAGAAGACAAAAAAAAGTCAATTAAAATTTCTCATCTAAGAAATATATAAAATTTAATATCAAACAACAAGTTTCAATTATAAAACCTTTGAGCAATCCGAAAGTGCTATAAGGTTTAAAAGCAAATATTTATTCAGTTTTAACAAAAGATCAAAGTAATATTATTTTTAAATAGATCTTCGATAGGGAACTCTGTAGAAGTCATTATCTATAGAAGACATTATACTGAATAAATAAATGAGTTTTGAATGATTATTGAAAAATGTAATAAATATCGAATGGTTTTAAGAAAGTATTCCAGACTTTTATTTAAATTTGTAAGAACATTTGATAACCATTCTTTTTTTTATTTGAAAATAATTCTTGATTTTGAAGATAAGTACAAAATTTCAAAATTTTTATCAAAGGCATGCCTTTATTTTGTTAAGAGCGCAATGATACCGACACAAAATTTTAACAAATAAGTTGAAACTTCAAACTTCTATTAACAAGAAACGGATAAAAATGTCAGAATGAAATATAATTGCCAAAAATGTAAATGATTTCAGTTTTATATCAACATTGAAACATATCGTCAAAAACAATGCTTACATTTTTAAAAATAAATAAATAGAAATAATTGTATAACAGAAAATGGTATTATTAAAACATTAATTTTTCAATTTTATGATGTTTTGCAGCTGTGGGAAAATATTTCCTCCAAAAAAATCGCTCCTATATTGTATATGCCCATTCCTCAAAAGCATATATGTGCCGGATTTCACAGCTCTAACTTTAATTGTCTCGTCTGTAGAATGGTGAAATACAAACCATACACACACATATTCTTAATGAAAATTACGGGTATCTAAAAGCTGGAAAGGTAAATATTAATATAGATAATGATTAAAAATAAAAATTGTCTCATACTACGAAGTCTATTCTAATATCTTCTCTTACTGGAGAAAAATGAATGCGAGTAATGAATTTTATAAATAAGAAATATTTAGTGAAATTTAAAAACGTTTTTATTCGACTACAAAAGTGAAGTTGGAAGTTAAAATCTCTGTAAAAATTAACTTGTCTACTTTCATGAAAATTCATCAAGTGGTTTTAACATGTATGGGGCATTTTTCTTACCTTACTAGTACTTGAAGGTTTAAATAGTTTTTTTTTTATATTCATAATTGGTTTTCATGTAAACATTTAAATTTACCATAGATTCTTTGAAAATTTTACTGCCTACTAGATAATTTTTCTTTTGGAAGAAAATAAACTGTAGTAATATTTTCACAAAAGCATACAGAGTATAACCATCCATATCTATAAAGTTTAGTTATTAGTTAATCCATGAATATTATGAAATTTCGAATTTATAGGGTGACATTTCTTAGTAATAGTTAAAAAGTCACAGGATTCTCAACATGGTTATAAAAAATATGCTTCTAAAATTCTTTTTGTTAAGTTTCAGGATAAAATATATAGACATGGCAAATCTGGCGATTCAGTTAGCTTTAAAACAGTAATGAAATCCGAATAATTTCTATAACAAGATATTAAAAAAATCAGAATAACATTTAAATAATTATAATCCAAACAATTGTTTTACTTTGCTACATATTTTATTCGTGTTTTTCTTATGCATCTAAAATAAAATAAGTATTATGTTTGTTTTAAAATATGCCATATTATCCTAAACGCAATCAGAAACTCTGAAAGCATATTATGTTATGACTCACAATTTAATTCCTTCAATTAGAATGCATGAGATGCGAGATTTTTTTATTCTATTTCAGTTGTATATTTTTTTCCTTCAGGTATTTATATATTTTTTATATTTATTTCGGTATATATATATTTTTTCTGGTATTTTATTCTGGTATTTATATTTATCTATATATATACTTATAATAAAGCTCAATGTGTGTGTGTGTGTGTTTGTGTTTGTGTGTGTGTTGGCACTCTACAGGCCAGACCATTCAACCTACAGCTACGACATTTGGCACGTGTATAATTTGGAGGCCGGGAATGTGCACCTGGGGGTTATTTTTTCGAATTTTCAATTAGAATTTTATTTATTTAAAAATTAAGCGAAATTTTGGCATTTTTCTGCTATAACTTCCGAAAATATTACCGCACAAATATGTTTTTTACATGAAGTTAAAGATCAAAGTTTTATCTTTTAAATGATACCAATGTTTTTACCTTAAATTTAAATTTCTATTTTTAATGAATTTTTAAATAAATATTTAAAATATATTTTTCAACAATTTTTTTCGTACAAAATAAAAATAATATTTAAGCTGCACGAGCACGTTTCGCATTCATGGGAAAAAATTATCTTTTTTCAAAGTGTTGCCATTACATTGACGAAAGCTCCAACTAAAAATAAATTAAATCTTTTTGGAAATGAAATCTGCAAAAATATATTTATCCGCACGTGTCTGTAGGAAATAAAACAAATATGAAATAGTATTTTTTCTAAAAAATAAATTCAAGAAAACTTATTTTATGATCTTTTACACTCTCTATATTATTAATCAAATAAATCAGTTTTATTTTAAGGCACGTTTTGTTTAATATGAACAGGATATCCATTCAAATCAGGGCCACACAGCTAATTAGCAAACCTTTAGTAAGACACAGATCTGCTAACATGGTCTAAATGGAAAATGATTATATTTTATGTAACTTGATTCAATAAATGCTCTAATAAATAACGAATTTTTGATTTTATATAAAGCTTCTGCTGTGGAAATTACGAATAACAAAATGTTCTTGAAACACTAATATTTTAAATATAAAGAGTTAATTTCCAATCAACTAAATCAATCACTTAAACTCACTGATTTATGAAAATTTGAATATCACTATTCATTAAAAGAAGGATAATTTTAGATTTTCCATCGATCGCTTCCAAGAAAATTCGCCAATCAGCGCGCAGGTTTCTCAAGATTAATTGGCCTAAGATTATGAAAATGTTGAGTTTTTCTAAATTTTAACTTTTAAAACTTCATAAATAAGTCTTAGTTGATCGTGGAAAATAGAAACATTCATTCATTTATTTAAAATTTGGTGTGTCCAGAATATTTACTGCATTAAATACCTTACTGCATTAAATTTAGACTTCATAATTTTTGAAATATATTTATAGGCCGGAACAAAATATTATTATTGATTTCATTGCAATCCTTTTGAAAGCAAAACTAAAAACTGAATTTTATGCTGAATCTGAGAAGATTTTGTTGAATTATTCTTTGAGATATTACATAAATTATGAAAAATATTTTGTAGTTCACATAAGACTTAAATACCGAGCGATTCTGTTTGCAGTACTCATATTCAATAATAATGATAATAAATAAATAACAATAAAGATGATAAATAAAATAAAACGCTTGGTTTTATTAAAAAATATCTTTATATTAATTGCAATTTCATCATTTCCAATTTAAATTAAAGTTGAAGTCTTACCAGAAATGACAACAAATTAGCAAAATATATATAGTAAATTGAACGAAACGATCTAAACAACAGTATAAGTTTGGTATGACTATCAAAATTTGAAGATTAAAAGTGTTTTGTTTGAGAATCTATTAAGAGACCATTTACTTAAAATATTTAATTGAAAATTGTAACCAGCGTTAATACTGGCGAACCGGCTGGTCGCCAAAGGCGGCTAATATATTATATTTTTCACCAACTTTCTTTAATCTAAAAGAAATTCTAATCCAGGTTGTTATCATATAATTAATCTTTCATATGTTTAAGACCTCCAAATTATTGTGTATTTTATTGAAATTAAATCTTAGCATATATAAAAAAATAATGAAGTTATATTTTAGCCTCATTTATATATATATATATATATTCAATTTACAAAATTTTAAAGTTGATTTCGATACTTTTCTTTTTACATAAAAAGGAGATTACTGCTTGTAATTAACATTTTCCTTTACAGGAAAAGAAACATATAGTTTTAATGTTTTAATTTACGAATCAAGATATTTTTATTAAGCTGAAATTCTTAAAATTTGCAAAAATTCTTAATTGTAGTCATGTCGAAAACAGTTATTAACTATAAATTAACTGATGCATGACTTTATAATATTTTTTGTTTAATTTTTTCACCCTAAAACATTTCTTATATATTTAGAAATATATAGGAAATATTTTAGGTTATTAAAAGCATTTTTACTTTTGCATACTTTTCTATAAAATGAATAAAAATATTTCCCTCCTTTTTATTAAGAGTTATTGAATGCATTTATTGACCTTTTTATATTTATAAGCAAATTTCGGCTCTCTAATATCTAACCCAGAATTTTTAATATATTTTGCATTAAAATTCGAGCATGAACTTTGTTCAATGTTACAATTTAACAATGTATTTGACCGACACATTTAATGATAAATATGAATTACCCGAAGGGTTATAATTTCTTTCATCGTTTTATACTGCACAAGATAGTATTTCACTTGAATATGTTAATTTTCCTAAAAGATAGAAATTATCATTTAAAAAATCATGCTGTTTGCCTGCTTTTCTCTCTCTATTTTTTTATCAATATTTTTAGATAATTTCTAAGAATTTAATATGCAAAATAAAATCTTTGTTAATAAAAAAAAATACTGAAAATGCTTGTTCGACGATCTATCCATTAAGTGCTTCTGGAACTCTACAAGACAGATAATTTGACCCGGAGATATTAAGTTTAGCATAAATATAATTTGGAAGGTGGGAATGTGAAAAAAGGAAAGATTTTTTTTCTGAAATTTGAATCGGAAATTTACAAATTAAATATTAAACTAAATTTTGGATTAATTTCCGAAAGTATTATAGCAAGAAGCTGATTTGTACATCATTTGAAAACACACACAAGGAATTTTACTATAATGATAGAAATTTAATTCCATGCCCATTTTTCCTGGATTTCTATTTCATTTTAACAAGATAATATATTTGCGCTGAGGTTAAATTCATTTTCATCGTTTTATTAAATAATGAACAGTACTACTTTTTGCCCTTGATGAAAGATAAGCAAGAAAGATTCCATTTAATTTCTACGTAGTTTACATGACGAAAAAGGAAAGTGACTTTAAAGTATCGGAAGATTAAATATAAGGAAATATTTATTCCTCAAAAAGTAATATGATCTCATGGATATGCTTTCAGAAAAATGAGATTTTTTGCTTCTATAGTCTTGAATAACACGTGTCCAAACTTTAGCTGTTTAGGAGGAAATCGAGAATGTATATTCACACATAGACAAAATAAATTTTATTTATATTAGGATTAAATATATTTGACATTTGTATCGATTTATTTTCCTTATAATCACTAAGTTGGGCCACACTTCGAAATTAAAATGCCGATGAACGGTATTTATTTCTGAAAATACGATAATCTGTACTGTAAACGAGAATATACAAACTTTAGCGGTTTAGGAGGAGACATATATTCAAACGTAGCCAAAATGAATTTTATTTATATTAGGTATTACAAATATTTAGCATTTGTATTTATTTATTTACTTTATAATCACTAACCAGTTGTGCCAATCACATGAAATTAAAATTTCGATGAATTAATCGATTAAATGACACTTATTGCTAAAACAAGTTGTGCCAATAACATAAAATTAAACTTTCGAGGAATTAATCGATTAAATGACACTTATTTCTGAAAATATTATCCTAATAATAAAAATATGATCACATATAATGAGAGTATACTATGCAAAATTTGGAAACTTTCGCTAATGAGAAATCATGGGAAATACTCGAGAAAATCCATTAGAGCAGTAATGATTCAAATAAGATTAATTAAAAGTGTATAAAAATGATAAAAGATAGAACAATTATTCTTTAAAATAAAACCACATTTGTATTGGAACCATTCTGCTTTCTTAATAAGAAAATACTAAATACATTCTAACATAAATTCTGATAAAATTTATTTGAAAAAACACTTGAGTCTATCTTTGTTAGAGAATTATTTCTTACGTTTTTGCCTGAATCGTTTTACACCTTTACATTTCTTCGAACATTCATAGCCAAATATTTCAAAATTTAACATATTCTCAACATTTAAGAACATAGTTTAAATCATGAATCTTTTTAAATGTCCCGCAACAAATTATTCTATTTACTCGTCTTTCGAAACTCGTTAACTAAGAGGGGCTCTTCATACTTGAATTTTAGACGAATATTTGTATGGAATTGTTAAAGACGAGCTTCTAGTAAGTATCCAGTTTAGACGGTAGTGACATTTTTAGAGAAATGGCGCACGAGAGTTTCTGGTGAAAGCAACAGAGGAAACACAACCACTTGAAAAATTCATTACTCGTTTATTTATAATGTAACTACAAACAGTTTCGTACTAAGTGTTTTTACCTAAAATGGAGCTTTAGAAGTAGTTAGCTGAAATGGATTTCTTCTGGGTTTGGGTAAATTTATTTTTGTGTTTTTATTTTAACTCGATTTTCGAAGCACGCAGCTATGCATAATTTAAGAGAATGAAATATCACGGGACAAGCAGAAAGTGAATTATGAATGTTCCAAGTAAAAGCAGAATTTTAATTTTTTATTTATTTTATGTAAAAGAAGGCAGAGAAAGATTTAATTTTAATAGCGTATGTAAAATTAATGTGCTCATAAAATAAATAAACATTTAAATGAATAAACATATACTAATTCACATTTTTATATAAAACATAGTTTCCTTAATTGTTTGTAACTGTACAAGTGGTATGATATTTCATTATAAATATCATATAACTTCATTCTTAAGTAATTAAGATTAATTATATATTTATATTATAATTAAATACATATAAATCATATATTAATTTAATATTTATATTGCAATTGAATACATATAAATTATATTACATATTAATATATATTATATTAAATTACATATTTCTATTATATTTTTTAACATAAAAACATTAAATATTTCGCTAACATTCCAATAATTGTATAATATTTTTCAAACACTAAGCGTAATACATATTTTTTTTTAAATTCTGATTGTGATCTTTTATGGTTTGCAACATCTTTTAATGTAATGCAAAATTGAATCGTTATTTATTAAGAAGATTATAGTTTAGGGACTGATTTCAGAATGCAATGCACATATATTTCTTTATATTTTACGATGCTATATAATACATGATAAAAATATTTACTTTGCACTGAAAAATATATTTATTCCCATTTTTATTCC
>JAPMOR010076162.1:0-78644 GCA_026543865.1 Argiope aurantia | reverse complement strand
AAATTATTGCTATTGCCCTGTTATTGATGATATATTTAATCCCCATAGATCATACAATATAATAGGAAAGACCCAGATATTTTAAAAATAAAAATACTATATAGAAATATAAATTTCACTAATAGAAACGTTAAAGTGAATAAAATAATTAAATAATCTACAATAAAGAAAATTGAACTAGTAAACAAATATCGTTCGATTTCTTTTGTACTTGTATCAAATATTTTTATAATAAACATTCTCTCGTTATTTCATTTTTTTCTATTTGATTTATCAATTTTATTGGATTAAAAATGAAAACAGTTCCCCTTTTTTTTTTTAAGAATCAGATATTTTATATGATTATAGAGTTAGAAAGAAGTTTCTTAGCACAGCCTTTCATTAAATTATTGCAGCTTCGAAGCAAAAATAGAATTATTTATAAAAATTATTCATCTTTTTAAACAATATTTATGCATACTTCAATTCAAAATTGAAGTTAAGTTCATAAATATAGTTGAAAACATGTGATTGCTACTTAGAATGCAAAAATTCTATTACATGGTCCCTCATGCCATAAAAGACATAATTTTTCTAAAAATATTGAAGTTTATTTCTGAAATATTATTTCATTTTATCTAACTTAACTTTTTCAAACAACATCACTTTATATTTTTTTTAATATTTCTTACAGTATTACATATTTTTATGACAAAATAATTACATTTTCTCCAAATGATATCTTGAAGCTTATTAGGAAAGGTGTTTTCTTTCAGGGAATCTTAATTTATGTCATCAACAGCTGTTTGAATGGGGGAGGGGGGGGGAGAAGCCTTTCAATATATAATAGTTTATTCCAGTTGTTACAAATTTCTATCTAGTAAGTAGAAGACTGCAATATTATTTTTACTGTTTTATATTTAAAAAGGTTCGGTATGCCTTTTTTCTGCAGCCATTTATTTACTAAAATACATATTTTTAGTTGATTAGGTGCATGGAGAAAAGTGAAGTTTTAATTTATGATTTTATTTAGTACTTCAAGAAAATTTTAATTAGATTATTCTTTGTATTTAAAATTATTTCAGAATAATTTCATATATCTAGTCCGGTTTTTATCCATACCTTTAAGGAAGTAGAAAGGAAACAGAGTTATGGAAATAACATGATATTTGCTTATTTGATTTTATTTCAGTGTGTGCGCATATCTCTAGTCTGGTAAAATAACTCAAAAGTTAATATTTTAAAACTTCTTATCATATTATTACTTTCATTTTTACTACATCTCCTATTTTTCTTACATTAACACGGACATTTTGAAACATCCTTCTTTTCAAAAATATTGAATATAAAGATTTCTTTTATATTTTTTCATTAATTATATGTGTTTAAACTATACATAATTCCATTCAAAAGGGAGTAAATCCTTATTTATCAATACAAAATTTTTAGTTTCCCATTAGGAATTTTTTTTTATTAGGCTTCATCAAAATGAAATTTAATCCATTTTGAAATTTTAGAACGTTTATACAAAAATTTGAATGAAATTTCTTTCAGCAATATCATTAGAAATTATAACTGCAGGAAGGTTTCAACTCAATCTTATATGATTTAATAAAAATAAAAAACTGCAATATTTATACTGTCGTTGTTGAAAAAAATAACATGTATTCTTTATGAATAAATTAATTTACATGTGAGAAATTTAATACTACAATAGAAATGAAACAGAGTTATGGAAATAACATGATTACTCTTGACATTTCTTTACTTTGGGATTTTCTGCAATTAAGAAAGAGGGGTTTTATAATGTAGTAAATTTTTAATAAAATTAAAAACAATATTTCAATTAAAGTTATCAAGAAAGATTACACACAAGGAAGATTAAGCTTAATTTAGATATATTATTAATTAAATTTTTCATGAGGTACATATAAATTTTCGAAAAAATATCAGTATCGAAAAAAATGCATAAATACACAATTTGGAGAAATTTCATAGGTTCATGCTGATATTTTATGCTTTGGCGAATCAAGTACCAAAAAGTAGTAATTTCTTCATTGAACGCTACTTTATTTTTTATAAAAAATATTTATTTATTTTTCTCTCATTTAATCGATATATTAAGAAAGTATAAAAATAAAACTAAAAATATCGAAAGTCCAAAATTAACTTCCTTCTTTAATTATTTATCTGCATTTCCTCTTTTGTAAAGAGCTGTAAAAAATCTTGGATTTCGCAATTTTTTGATGATTATAGGAATGGTATACATAACATCGTTATAATGAAATTATTAGTCACAACTTTTTATCACTACGAAATCATTAAACTGCATTTATCGTCATTATTTTAAAACAACAATGCATGGAAAAGTTGCATCATTAATACTCCTTCTGTAGTTATGATTGGAATAGCTATAAAAATATCGAATCTCATTTGATTTGTGTTCTTCATGTCTTTCAATTTTCTGTAACTATTCGCAGTTCTATTATAATAATGAAATTACGCTCCATGAACAAATAGGTCAGAATTAAATGGAATTACACAAATACTCTAGTTAAATGCTTGGCGAGTTCAATTATATTAGAAAGATAATGATATCGCTATTATGTTTTGCAGAGCGGACTGGATCGAATCAAATTATTTAGGCGCATAACATTTACGAAAGGATAATTAGCTTTTCAACTGATGGGGACATAATTTGATTCGGATATGTCAGTGACAATGAAGCATCGTCATTTATGTATGATTCCAGTCTAAATTTATTATCTGCATAAATTAAGGTTACACAAATTTCATGAACCAACGCATCATATTCTTCAAATATCAACTTACCTAATACATAAATATCAACTTACCTAATTCATAAATTTCTTCATTTTTTAATGCTTTTAAATCATAGTGCCTGACAATAAAAAAAATCGTCTTCTAAATTAGGTTTAAAATTAAATTCAGTAATTCGAATTTTATTTCTTCGAATTTCAGGCTCTTTAAAGTTGTTTTGGCATTATTAGATTTAAAATGTAATTCCTTAAATAATTATTATATAACAAATTAACTATTTTGATTTTAATCTGACAAACTGTTAGTAGAAATATATTTCATTTTTTAAGCCAACATTTATGGTTAGAGTGTTATCGAACTAAGGAATTTATCATTTAATTTAAAGGAAATACCTTTCATTGTTTGACGGGAAAAGCTATTTACTCCTGTTAAATACCTACCAAACATAGAATCAAATACATGAAAGGGTGGAAAGTCTCTATGTGTATACATTTACAAGTATGTAAGTACGATAAAACGAAGACAAAATAACTTAAATTTATGGAATTTGGTGTGTGATCTTGGGACCACAATTGCAGTTATGCGTCAAGTCTTTGTTACAATCGGTCTGAATAAAAAAATCCAAAATGTACATTTAATGTTCTGACGTTTTCTTAATAACCGCATTCCAGCATTTAATGGCCAAAAAGAAATCCCCTAAATTAGCACTCCGACAGGCGTTTTCTATGTATAGGTCAATGGCATATGATTAAAAATACACTTTAATACTTTTATTAACGTATATGAAAGAAAACTCTACACCATTCTTACTGGTTTTCTTTTTCTTTGAGAAATCTTATTTTTTTTCTAAAGTTGAAGATATAATCGCAAAAAGCAAATTTCACAATGACAAATTAAACATGTTTAGCGCGACGCAATCACCAGCGTCCTCTTATCATTGACCACACAGATGCAGGAGTTATAGCAGATTGTGAATGAATACATATGTAAAATGATGGCTTCGTTTGATGCCTGCATTTACAGTTTTATCAAATGCTGTCATACTGCTTAAAAAATGTAACAAGTTTTAGCTATTTATAAAGTCTCGTAACTCATTTTTAATTTCTAAAATACTACTGCCAGTGCAGATCAATCTCATCTCTAATTAGTCATATCTCTAATTAGTCATTTGATGAGAAAAAGGAAAACTAAGACAAGAAAATGGCATTTCTATTGTTTAAAACCTAAGATGATGGAATAGATTTTTAAATGCCTTTATACTTCCTATGGGTATGTATGCTAACAATTAAACGTATTGTTACGAGTATGCAATTTTGCTTCCCAGCACAGTTAGTTCCATCGTAGGAAAGACCTTCGCGATCAGCTCTATTGAATACTGATCGGATGCCGCATCATTGGCAATCAATGACATCTGGACTTGGCGACTTTTAATAACTAGCACTTTGGCGACTTCGCGTCGAATGCGAAATTCGGATGATACTGAAACTTCGAGAATTTGGGCGACAGAATAATGGATAATAATAGGAGTAATAATAATAAATAAGGATAATACTTAGGAGATAATAATAGTTAATAATAGAAGCTGGGATAAGCTTGATTGTTCGAGAACCTTTTCTAGGCTGCTATGGAAACTACAAAAGGCCAGCATTTCAAGCCGAAGACAGTCGTCTAGTAGTATAGAATTGCGTAGCCAGTTAACAGCGAATTGGTTGGAAAAGTCCAGCGAAGCGCAAGCGTTAAAAGGAGCTCAAATGTTAGTTAAATTGGATTGTTCGCTGAAACATGGAGTTTATTATAAAAATAGCATCGAGACACGTGTGAAGTAGCCAGTCGTTTGATAGATAGTGGGTAGTTGGATACAGCTAAAGCGAGGAGACAATGGGGAAAGCAGGCGTTTGGCGGGACCGCAGAGAGTAGCTACGGAAATTTCCTCCTCCTGCTGAATACTACTATCTGGCCGCTTTGTGCTCTGTGGTTACTATTAGCTACCGATTACTACTTATGGGCTACTGTGTGTTATAAGTTTGATGCTGTCTATTGCGTGTATACATCTCGGCTGTATATTTGTCCTTTGTGGTTTCGTTTCTACGTGTTAATAAACGTCGTGATTTGTTTTTGAGGCCTGTTGCTGACTGTGTTATACCATACACTCACTGCAAGCGAACCCGCAGTTCGAATTTAACGGAATATTTATTTTTTCGTAACAGTATGTCGCAACTTTCTGTAAATATTCACTATTTTTCAATAAAATGTGGCGTTTTCATTCTTCTTTAATCTATACTTTTAGTAATTTTTGGACTTCTAATAAAATAATTTTTTTAAACTCACTTTAATCAGGGTACTAAAAAGTTTACTATTTTCATATATTTACTTTTTGTAGGCTTTACGTTTATGTCATTAATTAAAAAAATCAGTTTTTATTTCAAATTTCCTAAACGCTGGCGCAACAAAAACTGGATTAAAATTCAAATCAATCAATCTGTTAACTGATAATTAAATAATGAATTATTAAAATAACGCGATCAAAAGTATATCGTGTTACAGCATTTAAATTTTCTATCAAATCAGAAAATAAATCAATTAAAAACATTGAAACTTTCCATTTTTACAAATACAAAGCATGTTTAGCTTAATACATTATTTATAATTTATTTAATTCCAAAGATTGGCTCTAAGGATTGGTTTCCTTGGTTGGATTGGTTTCCAATAACTTTTTGGCACCCTTTGAGAATGCAGACCAGTTTCTGATAATTATATAAATAACATCAAAATGAAGAATGCCAATGACCTTCTTTTCTTTGAAAACAAACATATTTATTTAAGTTAAATATTCCAACTAAACAAGTTTTGTTAGTTAATTATGTTAAAGTACTTGTCATTGGTAAGTACTATACGTTATGTAATGTTGATAAATATTTTTAGAAATTGTTTAAATGAATATTTTTTAGAAATTCAGATTTGAATTAAATTATTTAGCAAAACATAAAACATGTGATGGTGACTGTAAATTAAATGCATTATTTTTTTATTTTTCCTTTTTGTTATAAATTTTATCTCGATTAATTTATCTGAAATATTAAATCATTTAACTCAGTTTTTTTTCAATTATAGTTTTGCAACATACATGATTCTTAATTAAAATGAGTCTATCAGATGCCAATAAGTATAAGTACAATTAACAATAAAAATTCTAAAATATAAAATGTGAATACATTAATTGTTAAAATTTTAGATTCAGTCATTTCATCTCAAAAATATATGTACAGAATTTGCAAAGGATTACTTTGTAAACTATTCACAAAAGGAAATTTAATTTAATTGTTATAATATGTGTAAAATAGTTCTGACGTCCGTCTATAAAAAAATCATTAAAGACAAAATTATTCACTGATTAAGATAATAATATTACTAAACAAAATCAATCATTGATTTTTAAAAAAATATTGTAAAATTTACCAAACATTTTTATGATTAATATAAAAAAATTTCATAAATTTATAATTATTCACTTTAGAAAATTTAACATTTGATATTTTTTTACATTTCAATAAAGTAATGAAAATAATAATTGTGAAATTTGAAATCCACGCATTGACTTATAAAAAGTGTCATCAATGATCACCATTTTTCTATTTTAAAACAATAGATCAATAGCTCACAAGTGTTGTGAAGCTATTGATCTTCAATTCTTTAACTCGATAGTGCACTTACTTTTCTGCTTACTACTTTTAATATGATATTATGCAGCGGATAATGATGACTCTTATATGCATTAAAGTCATTATTAATAATTCGATTACAGATTTAATTAACAAAGTTTTTTTAATTATTTTAACGTCTTTATATTATTTCATTTATTTGGCGAAACTTAGCGAAATCTTGAACAGAAACCGCCAATGCAATAAACAAATGTTAATACATTATTTTTGATGAAATATAATTGATATGTTTATTGTCTGGTGGTTTATGGTGAAAGATATCAGATATGTTGAGTGATGGAAAACAATGCGAAACTAAAAAGGAAAACCTGAAATACAAATATCAAAACATAATTGAAGTGTGTATAGATACAGTAGAATTCAACAACATACTAATCGACAGAAAATAGCTTATTATCTAGCAGAACTTAGTTAAACCTTTCAGTGTTCAATTGTAACTATGCAAGCAACCATCCATTTTAGTATAATTGTGTTCTTTTTATAGTTTCCCAATAGATAGAGCATCTTCTAGAGTAATATGAAATCCTAATAATAGTCTTGTTTTATAAAAGGACGGAACATTTTCTAGAAGGATCATCTATCCTAACTGTGAGATCCCTAACATAGATATCGTTATAATTATTGCACTTTCTAGAACATCCCTTTTTCTCGCCATAATCATCAGGTTTTATGTCAAGCAACGAAATGTGCCTAAAGTTTGTCGCTAAATAGAGGCCATTACCATGTCATCAATTTAGCATCTTTTGAGAATATCTGAACGTTCTTCTTCTATATTGAGCAACTACTGAAGATGGAAAATTTTATTGATTTGTATCAATAATAAGATATCAAATATTAAAAAAAAACTTTTTTTTATTTATGTTCAGACATTATCATTTCCTTTATTCAGAGAATATTATTATTGAATTAAATATATTTCACTATAAGGTCTGCCCTTTTTTTATTTTTACATAAAAATACTTATTTCCATTTTTTATAATATATGAATATTCAATTTTTTTTATTAAGTTTTATTAATTATTTATTATTCTACTTTCCAAAGACATCATAAGCTCTTCAGTTTTTTTTTCATAGAAATCATTTATACATCGATCATTTTAAATTTGGCATAAAATTCTTTTGGAATGAAATGGAGTTATATCCAACACTTTTCTGATAAAAGACAAAGAAATTGCCTTTACATCCTCTCCAGGATAAAAAGATAAACTGAAAGATAGTTCGTTAGGATTCAAGTCGTTCAACAGAAAACAGTCTTAATTTTTTTAACAAAATAAAAGCTAGGTTTTTTTCTTCCAGACAAAAGAAAGCTAAAGATAAGAGAGTTGGAAGTTATTCTCAACAAAGAATTTTGATTCTCAGTTGGAATAAATATCTCAGAAAAAGTAAACAAAGATCATTCCTATAAAAAAAGGAAGAATTAAATTAAAGGAGATAAATCCTTACAAATTATAAACTTATAGAAAAGTATTTTCGAACTTTTTCAGCTAAATAAACTTTAGCTATTTTTCTACAGTTCCTTCTCCGTGTTTAAGTCAGCCATGCGAGGAAACTTATTCTTCTAACGTCAAATAGCACTAAATAAGATAAACATTCCACAGAAACAAAAGAAAAACGGATGGGTTTTTTTTTTCTTCTCTCTTTCTACTGACACAGCAAGAAATCACAAAATGAGTAATGAATTCTTGTTGATGGATAAAAACAGTGAGAGAGGAACTTTCGCATGGCATATAATTTTCTAAATGAATTAAGAATACATAAAAAAGAAAAATTGTTGTTGAATAATTAATGATCAGATGAATGAACTTTATATATTCATCATAGAGGGAGTTCAAAAAGAATTTTTTTTAAAAAATTAAAAAGATGATAGAATTTGGAGCATTTCTATGGAAATAAATTAAGAAATTTTAAAAAAATTAAAAATAATAGAATTTGGAGCATTTTTATGGAAATAAATTAAAAAATTTAAAAATTGCTAACATTTTAAGAAGGATTGATTTGTTTTTCACAATACGTTTTGAATTATCATGATATATAAGAGGAGCTTTGTTTAAAATTCTAGTAAATGAAATTAACTTCTAATACAATTAAAGTATTTTTAAAAACTTTTTTATATTCAACAAAATTTTATGGTATTTTATTAAAGTTAATTATTTACAAAAGTTCTGGGTATTTTTTTAAGAAGTCAAATATATAGTTATAATTAATACTGTAGAGGTTATGTCACTATATCCATTAGGATTATATTTAAAAAAAAATCTCAAATGAAAGAAGAAAGTTCTTTCACTTTTTCACCAAAAAGTCTCTCTCTCTCTCTCCCCACATATGCCACTTAATAAACCGTGATTTCTTTTGATATATGTTTTCATTCAAATCATTATCTTCAAATGATCAATTAAAAATACTTTTCCAAAACTTTGTTAAAAATGTATATTCTTTTCTCTTTGTTCAATGCAAGTAATGGATGATATACGATTTTATGTTTGCACTCGCTCTTCATTCTGTTCTGCAGAAGCGTTTTGAAATTGTGCCTCTGTCAGAACAAACACCGTTAAAAAGATGGATGTGCTTTCTGCTTTGCATGGACACTTTCTAAAACATCTTCAATAAATCTACTATTTCTGTGATTTATGTGCATTGTTTTTCTAGGGAAGAGGAAAGTTTTAAAAAAATTATTCTAGGCAAACCACCGTAAAATGTGTCGGCATTTGTGTCTATGAAAAAACAATTTATATGTATTATTTATTGAATTTAAAATATATTTTCAAAATTATCCTTTTTTTATACTCTTAATTACATCTCTTGAAACAAAAACTATTCTTTAACAATAATCAAGATTAATTTGACGGTATTTTTTTCATACATGAGTCATATGTAAAACTGTGTTTTCATATTTCTTTCAAGAATGTCATAAAGATCGCGATACACCTTGCTTCTATCTTTTTTTTTCTATAGATTTTTATTTCAATTTTCACTTATTGAACTTTTTCAGCTAAATAATTATTTAATAGGTTCACATATTCTATTTAGGAGTTTAGGTTTAGAGTACAAATTTATTCAGGGTAAGCTTTGATTTTCGGAAAATTCTATTTTTGGAATACATCTGGCAATCAGAGTATAGATCAGAAAACATTCAAATGTTTGAATTTTCAATAATTGTTTTTTTTTCTGAGAAGTGAAGAACTATTTAGCTATTCATCTGGTTTTTACACTCTTATAAAATATATGTACCTGATCAGAGATTCGCCTGATGAGAAATAAATTCATTAGATTTATTAAATGTATTATTGGTCTATATATGCATTGTCTCCAGTTATATTAAGTGAAAGTAACAAATTCAACACCCATCGAAATAGATAATGATATATTAATGCAATGATTATGGCCAAATCCTAAATTCTATATTCTGATTCAGAAAACTCAAACAGTATATTTGACTAAATAGACGGTATGTATCGATAAAACAA
This sequence comes from Argiope aurantia, assembly GCA_026543865.1. Taxonomy (NCBI): domain Eukaryota; kingdom Metazoa; phylum Arthropoda; class Arachnida; order Araneae; family Araneidae; genus Argiope; species Argiope aurantia. Next base: position 68,701 of record JAPMOR010076162.1, on the reverse strand, counting down.
AAACTGTTTGAAAACTTCCACCAAATGGATTTTCCTTTTTATATAGATAAAAATCCTCCTATAGAACACCATTTTCTAATTTGTTAAGTAATATGTATTTCCTAAAACTATTTCAAATTAACTTCTTAATTCCCATCTATTAATTACCTTTCGCATGTAATCGTGTAAATGAGCAGAACAGAAGCTGAAAGTAAAAATTTATTCAAATTAAAAAGAGGACTTTTGGCGTTTCAGAGTGTAAATAATTTAAGATGAAAGTAGAAAAAAAAATGGAATGTAAAGCTTGAAAAAGAATGCATTCCTTAATTTTGAGCTTGAGTGATGAGTAACTAATTTGACTCATGAGAAAGGTATCATCTCATTAAAGCTAAGTTAATTAATCACCATTAGCATCTGCTGTTTCCTTTGTTTCAAGAAAGAAATACTACTTAACAGCGACTTATTTTTCTTGAATATTGTAATATAACAAGGATAAAATACTTCGATTGATCATTTATAGATTATTCGACAGAAATATAATTCTTTTACTGGAGCTTAATTTTTCCACTGAACAAAGTTAAATTTAAAATTCTGATAAATGTTTTTTAAATATCATCTACCCAATTCCACGTAGCCTTATATTAGCTTCTACGCAATTGGTTATAGAAAAAATATAAACAACAAAAATTATATTAATTATTTTCTATATTATATTATTTAAATTTAAAATTCATTATTATAAAATTTACAAAATCTTGAAATATATTTTTTTTCAAATTCAATATTAGGTGGCGTCACTAGTATGGAAAAATTTAAGAACAATGAATATTTGTATACGCATGCGATTTGCTATACAGGGTGTCCGGAAAGTATCGCTACACTTTCAAAAATTAATTAAAAATTAACAAAAAAAGCATGTTTACTTACTGCTTTATTAAAACTCCATAAAGAAAATATTAAAGTTTCTTTTTAATGAAATGTAAACTATATGACACTATGTTAACTTTTTGCAAACTTCTTCTTTAAAATGGTTTCACTACAAGGAATATCTCAAATTATAACACGGTTTATCGGATTCAAATCTGCAAGAAAGGCACAGTTAATTTTGTATTACATGCATTTAAAGTATACCTTCAAAAGTCACAATCTAAAAGTGGCATAAAAGTTTTATGACAACATGTTGCATGTTGTCAAAATACAACTGCCGCCCTAGCAGAAGCTGCGATAAAGTTATGCAAATTGAAGAATGTTCTGGTCGTAGATCTCGTTAATCGGTTCACTACGCGGCCAAGAAATTGCAAATATCGAGAACAATTGTGCATGATGAAGTGCATAAAATGTCATGGCTTTATGCAAATAAATTTCAATTGTAGCATGAAATAAATCTGATGAACTAGGATTATTTCACTAGCTGTGAAGTACGAGTTTTCAGTATCCATCTATTCAGTTAATCATTATACTGAACATTTAATAAAAGTCATGGTAATTACGTCGGTATTATTAAAATTGTAAAACTTTGAATTTTAAGGAAATATAAAATCATTTCAAATAATTTACTCAGAAGTTACTGCTGAAAATCGGGAAGACTTAATAGATTTTTAATTTATAGAAGCTTTATTTACCCTTTACTTCCCGAAAAATGAAAATTTTATTTTTATAGTCTTAAATAACAAGTTTCAAAACTTTAACTGATCAGGAGGAGATGTAATTGCATTCACATGTACATACACTGAATTTTATTTATATTAGGATACAAATATTTGGCATTTTGAGTTTATTTCTTTTTCTTATAATTACTAACAAGTTGTTCCACTGATTTGAAACTAAAATTTCGATCGACTAATCAATTAAATGATACTTACTTCTGAAAATATGGTCATCTCTATAGCAACCAGAAATGTATACAAGATTTGGAAACTTTTTCTGATAAAGAATTATGTTAAATATTTGATATATAAATTTCATTAGTCTCACCATGTATCAAATTAAATTAAATAAAAGTGTATAATTAAAGGAAGCAGACAAAACAAGCTTTTAAAAACATCCCCAGATTGAAACAATTTTAGATTCTTGATACTAAAATATTAAATGTATGTTAGCATCCATTCTGACAAAATGCATTTGAAAACGCAATTGATTCTATCTTTGTTAGAGATTTATAACAGCTCATATTCATTTTCATCTTTTACTTAAACTTTACATTTCTTAGAACACTCATAGACAAGTATTTCAAAATTTAACATATTCTTAACACTCAAGAACATAGTTAAAAGCACGTATCCCTTTAAATACCAGCACTATCTTATTCTATTTACTCGTCTTAGAAACTCGTTAACTAAGAGGCTCTTCATACTTGAATTTTAGTCTAATATTTGTACTGAATTGTTAAAGACGAACTTCTAGTAAGTATCAAGTTTAGACGGTAGTGACATTTTTAGAGAAATGGCGCACGAGAGTTTCCAGAGAAAACTCAACCACTTGAAATATTCATTACTCGTTTATTTATAATGTAACTACAAACAGTTTCATACTAAGTGTGTTTACCTTAAATGGAGCTTTTAAAGTGGTTTGCTGGAATGAATTTCTGCTGTGTTTGGACAAATTTGTTTTGGTCTTTTTATTTTAACTCGATTTTCGGAGCGCGCTTTTTGCATAATTTAGGAGAATGAACGGCCAGTAGAAAATAAATTATGTATATTCTAAGTAAAAGAAGTTAAGTTTTAATTTTTGATTGATTTCATGTAAACAGAGGCAGAGAAAGAGTTAATATTCATAACGTTTGTAAAATTAATGCGTTCATATAAATAACTAAATAGAAACTAACTCATATTTTTATAGAAAACACATTTTTCTTAATTATTTTCAGTGGTGTAAAGAGTATGATATAACATTGTATTCATATCACTTCAGTCTTAAATATTTATTATTAATGAAGTAGTTATCTTTCAGATTATTAGTTTTATGAAAATTATTATAGTTCTGCGAAAATTGAAATTAAAGTGTCAGAAGAAATTTTCTCAATTCATTTTACAAAATTGTTATTTTATTGTTAACTTATTACTTTCCATAATTATTCTGAAAATAACCGAATAATCGAAATTTAATTAGTAAATGCTTGACTTGCATTTACTAATTAAATTTCTCTTGCTTAATTTACTACTTAAATTTATCCTGCAAATGAATAACATAGTCGTACATTAAGTGATAGTTAAATGTTTGCGTGGCAGTTCTTAGTGGAAAAGGAAAATTTCTCAAAGTTCTCTAACATAGAAGATGATAATCTATGTAATGGTATCTATAATTTGTAGTAGAATTATGAAATTATTACGAAATCTCATTTTTCAGTTTTGAATCATCCCCTAATGTATTATTCTAATTTATTAGTTACTAATTGTTTACGGCACAGCATTTAGTGTCTCTGCAATATCGGGCTCTCAGGATTTGGAAAGCAGTTTGAAATAACTGCAAAGTGTGCATCCTATTGGAGTGAGAAGAAAGTGCAAATCACTTTGAAAATTTAATTCGATTTTTCAGAATACAGAATAGAAATTTGACCTAGAAGCTTAATGAAATATAAAATTATAAGGATTAGTTGAACTTAGGATCTAATAATTCAAACAGTAATAGAAAAATACGCTCAAAACAGAAGGCTTAATTTACTCTGATCAAGGTTGCAATAAGCTATTTTGTGGTAAAATGTGAGAAAAGACATTTTATTCATACAGTATAAACTGTAAGGCTTAATTAAAGAAAAAAATAACATTGTAAAATTATACCATTCTTTTTTTTATAGTAAAAATTAATAAAATTCCACAATTTTGACAGTAAAACTGAAAAAAAAATGATAGTTTATAGAAAACCTGATCTACTGGGAAAAAAACACGTTAGAATGACTATGACATTGATGTCAAAATGTAATCTTGATTATGCATAATATCTGGTCATTTGTTATGAAATTGATTTGTTTTCTCAATGCATACAAATGTTATGAATGTTAAATTTATGGCATGATTTTGAGAGCCTGTACTTTTGAATTTAATTACGATTACAAAATTAAAGCATGACGGAATGAATGTATTTTGTATGTTAATTATAAAACTTCAACAAATAATTTTACATAGATATATTGAAACTTTTGAAACATAAAACAACTACAGTTCGTTTTTATTGAATTACTGATGCTTCTAGTCATGCAATATTTTACACAGATATGCCTTTTGAAATATAAATGGCTCCAGTTTTAAGCTAGGGTTAAGTTTATTCAGTATAAACAGGTAATTTAGGGCTTTAAGGGCATAAATTAATCCTATATTGAATCATTATTCACTTAATCTGACAATTAAATTATTGACTGCATCTCTTTCAGGAAATAAAATTTTCACAATAAATAATTTCTGCGGTTTAAATGTGGACAGAACTTTCACACGGAATAAAATATGAAGAAATATCTATTTTTTTTTCATTTTTTAACATGAATACAGTTAATTTTTAATATTTAAACAAGCAGTTTTCTATTTAGATTATTTATTTAGTCAGCTATTTAAATTTATTTCATAGCAATAAATTTGATTCCTTTAACGATTAAAGCCAAAATAAATTTACTATACATTCCATTTTTTTTTGTTTTGTTAAATACTTATTTATTTCCAGTTTCTTCATTTGTTTCATTTTTATTCAATAAATTAAAATAAATTTACGTAGATTTAGTCATAAAAAAAGAAAATCGGTTTTTAAAGTTAAAAATATATTCATTGATAAAAGAAAATATAATACTTCTTTTTAAATTATTTTGCATTATAAAAAAATTCTCTAGGAATTCTCTAGGAAAATTTCTAGGAATAAAAGTTTTTTTTTGGTAGTGCTTTTTAAAAAGTGCGTTTTAGAAAAGTTGGCGGTTTTTTAAGATAGAATAACATATCTAAATTATAATATTAAAAATGACGAGAAGTAAAATATAATAACTGAAGGCACACTATTATCTTAATATAATCATATGAAATTAAAATAAGATACGCGAGTATGAGAAAAATATTCTAACATCAAACTATGCATACTGATCGATTACAATATCATTTATTTTCTATGAAAAAGGATATAAAAAAGTTTTTAATTTATTTAATTGTATTCTTTTTGTTAACTAAAATCAATGCTGAAATAAAAAGAAATTTAATTTTTTTATTTAACTTTATTTTGTTTTTAAAACACTACTTGTCCACCATAGCCCTTCTTTAGACTGGTAATGCTGTTCGCATGATAATTTAGTTTATATATATATAGGGAGAGAGAGAGAGAGAAAGAGAGACCATTAAATTCTTACATCATATCACTAGTATCGGCATATATTGCTCGTTTAAGATGCAGGAACTTCCATTTTCTCTTCAATTTTCAGCAGCAGCACATTTTCACGTGTTTATCTTAGAAAACTCATAAGACAGGGCGCTTCCAACGAACTCCTCTAAAAGAGACATTCAAGAATACAAAGGAAATGAAGTGAAGTGAGGCAAAAAAGCATTTGGACTTTTTGCTTTATTGCGCATTCTCTTATTCGAAATTTGATTTTCTTTCAGAATCCACCTATCGTTTCATTTCTTTTCATTCGTATTCTTTCTTCAATTATTAGAATATCTTAGCATTTAAACAAATGTAAGAACCTGCTTGAAAGAAGAGTAATTGTTTTTCTTTGAATAAATTGGACGTATTTCTTAAAAATAACATTACTGACTAGAGATAGTAGAGCAATATTTTTTTTTGAACGAGATATTCATTTTTATTTGCAAGAATGTATCATATCTTTGGAAATTCGTAGTATTTCAAAAAAGAAAATATTTATATAATGGCATTGTACGAAAATCCCTAAACGAATTTAAACATAAGAATTTTAAAAAATGCTATCATTTTTAATAGAGGAGGAAAATTAAACATTGAAGTAATATACTTTATCTAACATATTTCCAACGTTCCGAAAAAAAATGATGTTTCAAATTTTTCTTAAACTGTAATGAATGCCTATGCAAGTAATTATGTTTTTGTTACACCATTATATATATGCACACATATTATATATTATAGATAGATAGAGATCGATACAGGTTGTTCCACAAAGTATACAGCGTCTAATGTTTGCGGATTCGGATAGAACACGTCAAGACGAGTATTTTGGTGTATAATATGTGGGGTCCCCTAATATTGCGTCAAAGTCTAATTGCATGAAGAACGTTAATCATAAATCCGATAGTTTGCATTCCAAATTACGATGCATACGAAGATTGCACAGCATGGAAACTTCCATAGGTGACTATGGAAATTTAAGGCAACTAATGGGAGGAAAACGCGTTTGTAAGTGAATATGTAAATTCTTAGGCGACTCTGTTCCATTACAAAATCCAAATCAATCGCCATTGATCGATTTGGATGACTTAAGGAGGTTTGATTTTTGCAAGAACGATGGTTAATGAAGTTGAATGTAGCAAAAATCATTTTAATTGGATCTGATGACGAGACGCATTTCCACCTCCAAAGATATGTTAACAAACAGTCTGGAGGTAATGAGCCACTGAAAATCATCATGCAATAGTTCGGCCACTGCACCCATTTAGGCTCAAAGTTTGATGCGCATTATCTGTCGAAGGCGTCATTAGGCCAGTTTTTTTTCATCGAAAATGTCACCAGTGAAGCTTATTTTGACGTAGCGTTGAATGACGGTGTCTTTCCATTCTTGCATGGTATAAACAAGATAAGCGATTGTTGATTTACGTAACTTGATGCTAAACTTCACTGCTATAAGCAAAACTTTGATCTCTTGGTGAAACATTTTCAGGATAGACTGATCACGTTGGATTATGTTACGAGAACAGCGATTGTATAGAGTGGCTACCTTACTCGCCAGATCTTAAACCGTGTGACTTTTTTATGGGGACATTTGAAACACACAGCGTATCTCACAGAGTCCTCAACATTGGACAACTTGAGAGCAATGATTGGTAAAGGAAATTGGAAAACCGAATTCAAGGAAATTGTAACAGATATTTTGCAGAAAGCATTTGCGAACTTCTATTCCAGACCTCACCATGTCATTTTTTCGAACGGCAGATATTTAGAAAATCTGTTATATAGAGAGTTCTCAATAAACATTGTTTTTCACTTTTTTTCATTTTTTTGAAGTTTTCATGACAGAAGCTTCACACCTTAATTAGACTTTGACGCTATATTCGGGGACCCCACATGCTATACATCCAAATATTCGTCATGACATTTTCAATTCGAATCAGTAAATATTAGACCCTGCACACCTTGAGTGATACCCTGTATATAGATTTAAATATAGAAGATAAATTAATAAATTAATGATTTTCAACTTCGTTGACTTATTAAAAGGTTTCTTATTGAAAACTTCTTACATCATTCCAAATGGTAACAAAATTATTTTATAACGATATATAGAGTTTTTGCTTATGAAAAATTCCAAATTAATACAGGAAAAATGTTATTTAAAGAGAGTGTTGGACTACTCTGTAACAAGAGAGTAAGAATATTCAACATCCCAAACATTACTACATTAATGGTAAACAAGATTCAGCTATCTTATCCCTACTCCCTTACATTTAAGAGCCCAAAATGTAAGGATGTAATGGAACTAGATAGCAAATACGCTCCACAAAATGATATGTACTTCTACGATAGCCTACAAATCGACGACACAGCAGATGAACCCGACCTTATATAAGGGGAGTGTGATGATTAATAGGAATATAATTTTTTTTGAAAGTCAAGTTGTATATATATTTTGTTAGTTTGCTTGAAATAAAATAATATTATAATAAACTTAATTTTTTTTAAGTGAAATATTTTTTATAGGCAGACATACTATCTATTTAGTTGCAAGAAATAGGTAGCTCCAACATTCCAACATGTGCCACGTCATCTGGAAAATATATTTTTAGTGAATATACTGTAATAATATGAAGGAACAATTAAGAAGATTGATCAAAAAGAAAATATGCGCACAGTTTAGAATTTGAAATTTCCAAATGTTTTATTACGGCTTTCTGCAAAGTAGAACAATTGGAACTTCCTACTTGTTACAGCAAACCCTTCAATTTTTCTTATAAAATTAATTCCGTAATCATTTACTTTTATTAAAAGAAAAAAAAAAGAAAGAAAGAAAGGAAACAAATGCACATGTCAGGGTTTTTTCTGCATATAAGAAGCAAGAAACTTCGCATTTTAGAGTGTTATTCATTAACATAAAAGTTTTTTTTTCAATTTCATTTGTCTAATGAAATTCCATCTGTTCTAATCATTAGGTAAAAGAATTCAAATTAAAATATTGCTTTATAACAACATCACCGGTGATTCAAGTACCTTCGAAAACTAAATTTCTAGAAATAATTTACTTCAAATACCGTCATGATAAAATAGTTCCTTCCTTAGCTCTACCTTAATGAGATAAAATTTGAAGAAAAATAATGTTTGCAATATTTTTCTTTAATTAATACAAAGTAAATTATTGTTGATTTTTAAAGACTTAATTGAATTAGTTTAATTTATTGTCAATTTGTTGGAAAATTGTTTCGTCGATTTGGAAACCATTGAGATTGTTTAATTTGTTTGATTATTTAATTTTTTCAGTTTTATTTATTTTAATTATATATTTTTATTTTAGTAAATATTGATATAAGCATTGAATTAAAAGACTCAAAGACATACATTGAAATTACTATAAGAAGCAAATGTAATGCATATTAGATCCTATTATTTTACTAGTCGATCTAATCCACTTATGAGTAAATTGGCAAAATATATCATTTATCCGAGTAACATTTTAAGGAGAATTTTAAGTTTTAATTGTGTGAATTATTATTTATAAATAAAAAATAATTTAGCCATAATTACTTTCGGATCGTAGGTATTTTAACTTTCATTCTAATGATAGATACATATAAAACTGATGTAATATACCGGAGTCAGATCAATAATGCAATTTCTAAGCATTAAACCATTTAGGCTTAATTTAGTTTATGTTCCGTGATTACAGGCATTTTGCCTTTCCGTGGAATCTCAGCTGTATGAACAAAGCTGAGGTAAAATACTAAAGAGATTCCACAATAATATGTTTCTTTTTTGTTTGCCAACCCTTAAAGGCCTAATGTTGTCATCAATCAATGCTGCCTTTCGCCAATGTTCTTATTACGGTAATGGGCGATGAGGAACTCCTCTTGCAATTTTCATGAATACGATATCATAAGTATAAACTAAACAAATATTACAGTTAAAAAGAAATTTTTATCGATATCCAATAGGATCGCATGATAATATAATCTGTTTTGCTATTAAGTCATTTAAGTGATGGCATCCATCTCATGATTAAATTATCATTAATTATTATGCTTAAATTAACTGTGGAAAAGTAACAACTTTTAAAAGATTCTTTTTTTGGGTAAAAAAATTCCTTTTCTTATATTGGAAACCAAAAAATATTAACGCATGCTTTTCTGCTAAAAGCATCCCACTAATTTCTATGCGCATATGATAATAACCAAACGCTAGTATAATCTTTGCAATATAAAAGAATCTATCAATACTGGTTCACAATAATGATTAGTACAATCATAAACCGTTTTATTTATTTTTCTTATATAATGGTTGAAAATCTAACTATAGAAATTTTACGAATTTTAAAAGATTTTTATTTCTTAGGGTAAAAAAATTCCATTTTCTTTTGCTGGAAAGCAAAAAAATATTAAGGCATGCTTTTCTGCAGCAGTTCATATGCTCATTGAAATCTCGAAATGCTACTCAATAAATCTACATACATGCCCATGTCATTGAAAGTGTTAAATGTGCTTAAAACTAGGGGTTCTATGCCGCGTCAACTTGCAATCTCATTTGAGCTTACCGAAAGTTTTTCATTCTAATGGCATTAGATATTCTTGCAGTTGATAAATAAAAGCTTAGGCTGTTTTCACTGCAGTCATCTCTATTCAAATCTAATATTTTGTAAATCAGGAAAAAATATGCATTTGTAGGTAAATTAGAAATAAATAAAGGAAAGAAAATCATTGCTCAGTTTTGAAAACAATTTTTTATGTCTAAAGACTATTTTTTATTCATCCGAAGACATTGTTTTAGTTTAAATAATTATATGGCATATTTATGCTGAATAATTCAATTTATATACGATATATTCCGAAAATGAATTAAAAAATTAGTCAACATTTATTTCTAGAGTAGACATATTTTCCCAATTCTGGTCATGTATTAATATTTAATTAAAGCTAAATTTCTTTCTCAAAATACTTAAATAACACCAACAAAAAAAGAAATCTTGTCAAAACATATATCTAGAAATATTAAATTTATTTAGAGTTATTTCTACGTAACACTTATGGTAGGAAAAGTACTTAATATTTATTGCATATTAGAAATAAGTTTTTGTACTTCCGTCTCAAAAGTATACTAGTAGATATTAATTTTAATTCTATTTTAAACTGAAACGTTTTCCTAAACATTATTATTCTTAATGTATGATTCTTTAAATTAAAAAAAAACCTATTATTATTTTCAGTGTAAAATGACCTTTTACTGATACGATATAAACTTTAGTAAACTTAAAAATAAGTATAATTTTATGAAGTAACTCAGCTTCTAAAAGGTAACAGGGAATTTAAAATGAAATTATTATAAACGGATAACAGTGAAAATATTTAAAACTTCAGACATAACCATATAGTCAATATTTGTTTATTTGAATCGATAGTGCTCCAGAAATTTTGGAATTCAAAGAATTACCATTTCATTTATCTTCTTGATGTTGCTAAATTAATTATTAATTATTATTGATGTTGCTATTAATAAATGCCATCCTAATGCCGAGACTAAATTTAACCATTATGTCTTTTAGATTTTGTATTTAACTCTTCTTATCTAAAATTTTTCTAGTGCTAAATTTAACTGGTTAATTATATCGAAAAAGCCGTTTCTCTGATTGCGTTTTATATTTTTATATTGTGGTAAAATATTCGCTCTAAAGAATATTTGCGCTCTAAAGAATATTTACGCTCTCAAGAACATTTGCTTAAAATCAGTTCAATGTTCAGTTTGCAATCAGTTAAATGTTCAATTCCCTCTATCAAGTTTTGTTTTCAATTCATTTGAAAAAATTTTCTTTCAATTTTGTACTTAAAGCGTTTAGTAAAAAGGTTTAAACAAAAAATCAAAATAAAGGAAGACAAAAATTCAATTTATTACGATCAGAGATTTTCCAGAAATATTTTTTTTTGTTTTATTTTATTTTGTATATCCCCAAAGTCTAGTTTGTTTTTCGTAATTCCCTTTGAAAGAAATTTCCAAGAGTGAAATTGAAAGAGACATTTTAATTGTTCTATTTAAGAGTTTTAAACAAATTTATTCACTGTGCCAAATCAATGCCTAAGTGATTGGCTGAACACAGAAATATATGATTCATTCAGATATTTCTGTTACTAGCGTTTCAAAAGTTATATATCTTAGAGAAATATGTAATTTACGGAATGACTGACACACATACACACATAAATGAAGTTGATAAGAAATTAACGAAAGTGAAAGGAATAGAATGGAATTTCATATACAGATTGTGGAAAACATGGAGAATAGAATTCGAAGTGAACTTCATGAAAAAATGAAATTTGATACAGAAAAAGTTATCGATAGAAGAGATTATGACACTATCGAAACTAAAAAGAGATGTTAATTAGAATGGATATATGAAAATGTATTGTTTTAAATCTTGTTTATTTTAATATTATAAAATTAAACGTAGAGAAAATAATTTCTGCTGAGGAAGATTCGCATAAAATAATCATTCTTCAATATGACCAACAAGCCTATGTGCATAATTTTAAGTGTGCTAAATTTTTAGTTGTAAAAAGAAAAGATATTTGAAATACATTCTGAATCATTCATAACATTATATTAAGGCGTTTACAAATGTTAATATATGCTTTCAATTAAGCTAAATAAAAAAAGGATAATAGAAATTGATCTCTCGGAAACTGAAACCTTAGAAAAATGCTTTTAAAAATTACGCTTAATAATAAGTCTTTTAAAATTTAACGAGAAGGCTTAAGATAGAGAAATACATTTCTATATTAAAAAAAAAACATATTTTTCTTTTTTAAATTTAGATACACATACATAAGATTATTTACTGTAAACGTAAAAAATCTTAAATCATAGTTTTAACATGCATTATGTATCAGTTAAACTTATTTTTATTTGTTTCTGTGCAGTGTATGTTTTTAAAAGTAATTTTATATGAAAAAATATGATTAAGGAAAAGAATTAAGCTGATATTTAATCTTAATTAATTTAATCCTGATTTAATTTTTGAATTTCGAATAATTGAGAATTTTATTTTTTTAAACTTAGTAACAATTGCCCAAATTTAGGAGGAGACGTAGAATGCATATTCACACGCTGCCGCAATGAATTTTGTTTATATTAAGATAAAAATATTTGAAATTTTGTATGTATTTCTTTTTTTATATATAATCATTCAAAAATTATGTCACTCATTTGAATTTAAAATTTCGATGACCTATCTATTAAATGATACTAATTTCAGAAAATATATACTTCTGTATTGTAAACGAGAGCATACAAGTAAGCAAAATTCGAAACGTTCTCTCATGTGGAGTTATGTGAAATACTCGATTAAAAAATTGCAGTAGAGCAATTGTATCAAATCAAATAAGATAAAACTATATAATGTATGGAATTGGACAGAACAAATTTTTAAAACCATCTTCATACTGACAAAAAAAGAATTACTAAAATTATCAATTAGGATTTATAAGCTATCTATCTATCCAGTTATTCCTTATATATTGAAAATTTAATAAAAAATTGAAAGAAAAAAAATAGTTTCTTAATACTAAACTTCTAAATACATGTTAACATGAATTTTGACCAAATTCATTTGAAAAAGTACTGGAGTCTATATTTGTTACAGATTTAAAACATCTAATATTTCTGTCTGAATCATTTATTTAAACATTAAGTTTCTTTGAACATACATAGACAAGTATTTCAAGATTTAACATATTCTTATCGCTTAAGAACGTAGTTAAAAGCACGAATCCCTTTAAATGCCCTACACCAGATTATTCTATTTACTCATTTTTCGAAGCTTGTTAACTAAGAGGGTCTTTACATTTAAATTTCAGACGAATATTTCACTGAATTGTTAAAGACTAGCTTCCTGAAAGTATCAAATTTAGACGGTAGTGACATTTTTAGAGAAACTGGGCATGGGAACTTCTGGTAAAAGCAACAAAGAAAACTCAACCACTTGAAATATTCATACTCATTTATATATAATTTAACTACAAACAGTTTCGTACTAAGTGTGTTTACTTTAAATGCAGCTTTACAAGTGGTTAGATGGAATGAATTTCTGCTGTGTCTGGGAAATTTGTTTTGGTGTTTTTTTAACTCGATTTTCGGAGTACGCGTCTGTGCATAATTTAAGAGAATGAAATATTACGGGATAAGCAGAAAGTATGTTATGTATGTTCTAAGCAAAAGCAGCGTTTTAATTTTTTATTGATTTTATGTAAACAAAGGTAGAGGAAGAGTTAATATTCATAACGCTTTCTAAAATTAATATGCTCATTTAAATAAATAAACAGGAACTAACGAATTTTTATAGAAAGCAATTGTTTGCAATAGAAAGCAATTGTTTTTATAGAAAGCAATTGAAATTTATAATGATACATCATTATAAATTTCATATCACTTCATTCTTAAAAAATTACAATTCACGAATTATTTATTATTTAAATGATTTGACTCATGAAAGTTATTAATGTTCAATTAAATTTGAAATTAAAGTGCCAGAAAAAATATTCTTAATTTTACAAAATGTTTGCATTATAATTTAACATATATATATTAATACATATACATATATAACACTAACTTGCAGTTAATGTTAGTAAAAGTTTGTCTTTTGTAAAGTAATTTAAATCGATTTTTCAAAGGTTCAACAATTACTTACATTAAAGAGACAGTGGAATAGAAATAAGCAAAAATGAATTGAAATATAAAAGTTTATTTTTATTTTTTTCATCACCAATATATATGTATATATTCAAGAAAATAACTTTATAAAATGCATTGTTCAATAAAATGTAGACTTGAAGATCTTACAGAATAAAACAGTATATTTTAAAAGATTTTTAACAAATTATAATCTAATAAGAATTAAATATCTTTGAAACGTTCCAAGTCTCTTAGTTTTTGTGGAAATTAAACAAAAGTGGTGTTAAAGACTTCGGTTAAACATTAAAATAAAACAGTGCATGCATTTTATATTTCCAGTTTTTTTTTCGATATTTAAGAGTCAGCGTTAGTTCAGAAAAGCATAAGAATCATGAAAATTCAGTGCGTAAGCATAAAAATATTTTTAAAAAAATAACATTTAATTGGAATTACAAAATTATATACAGTTTTCTCCCCAATTAATTTATATATGTCAATAAGAAAAATAATGGAAAAAATTAAAACTGAAATCGCCTGAAATATATTGTCACGTAGATACTTTAGTACAGAACTTAATGACACACACAAGAGGTAGAGCTTAACCAATTTATTAACTGAACTCAGAACTGAGAATACAGTAATTGACAAATATTCTGCTTTTATATAAGCAGAGAAAGTTCCAGAATACTCTTCTGGGGACAGTAAGAAAAGTCCTAAACACTTGTCTGGTAAACTAAAGAAATGTCCAGTATCTTCTGGAACATGAAATAAAGGAAAACATAAAATCCAGGAATTAAGTATTTACATATACCATTAATCTCAGTGTCTCTAGCGGGATTCGAACCCAAGTCTCTTGATCACAAGACCAGTGCCATGACCATTCGGCCATGGAGATTCGACAGTCTTTCCTCAATGCGGTATTGCTCCCTCCTTCGAAGAACAGCGTCTCTATGTTATGACATTTCATTGTGTGGTTCTAGCTCTCAATCGAGTCACAGGTATAAGTTGCCGTGTCTTCACGGTGAGTAGTCTCTTGAGAAATGCCTCTTTCCGGAACCTCCATTATTTTATAAGAATGTTGGTCGTCTTGTTCTTCTGGGTCATGGTATGGTTTCATGCGTAAAACGTGGACAACTTCTTTCGGTTTCCGCCTTCTAGAATTAGGATCGAAATCGGCTACTTTATAGGTGACGTCGGACAACCGCCTCAAGACTTGATAAGGACCGAAGTACCTCTTGAGTAGCTTCTCAGAAAGCCCCTTTTTACGAACTGGAATAAAAATCCACACCAAATCCCCTGGTTCGTATGCCACCATCCGATGTTTGGAGTCATAATGCCGGCGATCTTTCTGCTGAGCCTCGAGAGTTCGTGCACGAGCTAATTGCCTCGATTCTTCTGCCTTATTGATCAGATGACTAAAGTAATCGTCTTCTTGGCTGAACTCATTGGGGCAGAGAGGAAACATCGTATCCAACGGCATTTCAGCTTCTCGCCCATGTAGGAGGTAGAAGGGCGTAAACCCTGTCGTGTCCTGCTTGGCAGTTTTGTAGGCGAATGTGACGAACGGCAATATCTGGTCCCAGTTCTTCTGTTCGACATCAACATACATAGAAAGCATATCTGCTAGCGTTTTGTTGAATCGTTCTGTAAGGCCATTTGTTTGCGGATGATAGTCTGTTGTCATTAGATGAGTGATATTGCACAGTCGATTAATATCGGATACCATCTTGGACAGAAAAACTTGCCCACGGTCTGTAATGATAACTCGTGGAGATCCATGCTTCAGGATTATGGCCTCTAGTAGGAATTTGGCAATTTGGGTAGCTTCCGCCGTCGGTAAAGCTCTGGTGACTGCGTACCGTGTGAAATGATCGGTGCATACTACAATCCATTTGTTGCCGTCGTAGGAATTTGTAAATCGTCCTAGCAGGTCGATTCCGACGCTATGGAAAGGAGCGGCAGCTGGTGGAATAGGCACGAGATGACCTGGTGGCTTCTGATGATTAGATTTTCTCCTTTGACATTCTCGGCAGTGCATCACATATCTTCGAACATTTCTGTACAAACCTGGCCAATGGAATCGCTTTCTTATTCTATCATAAGTCCTGGTGAATCCTAGATGCCCGGCGGTAGAGTCATCATGGAGAGATTCTAGAATACTGAACCGTAAATGCTTCGGGATCACTAGTAGAAATTTCTTTCCGGACGGATCAAAATTCTTCTTGTAGAGGACTCCTTCGACTACTTCAAAGTTTCCGAGCCTGTTTGCTTCGGTACTTTGTTGTTCTCTCATTATTCTTGCCAATTCTGGATCTTTCATCTGTTCTTCTGAGAGATTAGTGAATACAGTGGCACCAATGGCGTCCCCAGACCATGAAGCATCGACTTTCAATGGGTTTCTGGACAGACTATCAACATCTTTGTGTTTCCTTCCACTTTTGTACACCACTGATAAGTCGTATTCTTGAAGTCGCAGCGCCCATCTAGCGAGTCTTCCAGAGGGATCCTTCAGTCCTGTCAGCCAACACAGGGAATGATGGTCGGTGACGATCTTGAAAGCCTTTCCAAAGAGATATGGCCAAAACTTAGTTATAGCCCATATGGCCGCAAGACATTTTCTTTTAGTTGTGGAATAGTTTTTCTCAGCTTTTGTCAGAGTCCGCGAGGCATAAGCTATTACTTTTTCTTTCCCATCTTGGATTTGGACTAATACTGCGACGATTCCGTATCCACTCGCGTCGGTGTGAAGTTCCGTTGGTGCAGTTTCGTCATAAAGGCCTAAGACAGGATCTGAGATAAGATCTTTCTTTAAGGTATTAAAAGCTTCCACTTGTTCAGGTCCCCAACAGAATTTTGTGTCCCCCTTCAGGAACAACTGTAGAGGTTCGGCTTTATGGCAAAAATCCTTGATAAATCGGCGATAGTAAGAGCAAAGTCCCAGAAAGCTTCTGATGTCATGGATATTCCTAGGACGGGAAAGTCACTCACGGCCTTTATTTTTTGTGGGTCCGGTCGTACGCCATCACTGGATACTAGGTGTCCCAAGATCTGTATCTCTTGTGCTCCAAAGCGACATTTTTTTGGATTAAGGATAAGGCCGGCATTCTGTATACACTGAAGGACGGTATTCAACCTTTGAAGATGTTCATCGAATGTTTCTGAGAACACCACAATGTCATCTAAATAACAAAGGCACATTGTCCATTCTAAATGTCGCAGAAGATTATCCGTCATCCTTTCAAAGGTTGCAGGAGCATTGCATAAGCCAAATTGCATCACTTTAAACTCGTATAGTCCCTCAGGTGTAATAAAAGCCGTTTTCTCACGATCGGCTTCATCGACTTCTATTTGCCAGTAACCGGAGTAGAGATCCATAGACGAAAAATATTTTGCCCTCTTCAGGCAATCCAAGGTGTCGTCAATACGTGGCAATGGATACAAGTCTTTCTTGGTAATTTTGTTGAGTCGGCGATGATCAACACAAAAACGCCAGCTTCCATCTTTTTTCCTGACCAAGACGACTGGAGATGACCATGGACTTTCTGATGGTTGAATGATGTTATTCTCTAACATTTTGGTTACCTCCTCACTGATAATGCTCCGTTCGGATGGGGACAACCTGTAAGCTCTCTGACTAATAAGTAAGTGATCGCCTGTGTTTATTCGGTGTATAACATTGAGTTGGTTTCCGTTCTTGAACGTCCTTTCTTGATCGAAAATTTCTGAAAATCTCTGGAGTAGATGAAACATCCTTTCTTTTTGGTCGATGCTCAAATCCGGAGCTATCATCGTGGTATAATCGATGACACTCAACTTTGCCTTTGAAGTGGTCGTGGAATAAGGCGCTCCCTCATCTATGGTATTTACGCAGTCTTCGTGTAAAGGTTCGGCATACCCGATGCACATGCCTTTAGGGATGATCTGAGGTTCTCCTTGTCCATTGGCAACCCATAGCTCGTAGATGGAATAGCAACTTCCTTGTTCAAGAGGAGCATCCTATTTCCCTCTACTATTACGTTGATAGCTCGAAGGTTCTTACGGCCTAAGACAGTAATCTTTCTGATAGAACGAGCAGGTACTGTATAGTCTTCTATCGTGAATAAACGGCTGGAATCTGGAGTTTGGGATTCTCGAAGGATGTCTTGAAACAAGAGCTCCGAACGGCCACAATCTATAACAGCTTGAGAAGCGCCCAAAAAGTCCCAACCAAGGATGATATCGTGACTGCATTGCGGCAAAACAATAAATTCAAAATCTTGAGGTCGGCCATTGATTTCGAGACGAAGCGTACATTTTCCCACTGGTCTCACGTAATTTCCAATGACGACTTTTAAAAGAACATTGTTAGTTGTGGGAAATATAAATTTCTTCAATAGGCAACGATACTTCTTCGAGAGTACAGAAAATGAGGCTTCAGAGTCCACAAGGGCAGGTACTGGCTTATTGTCGACGATTACTTCTATGTTGTTTCCGGTCATCTTTGCGGCACAATGTTGCGGCATCGGATGATTTTTGTCACTAGCGGCCTCACCCCCAAGGAAGGTCGCACCGCTTAGTTTTCCTCATTTCTGCGGCTAGGAGACTGACTGGATCTTCTAAATGGCGACGGAGATCTATAGCGGCGTGTCGGCGATCGTCCTCGTGATGGGCTGGGCGACAAACCTCGGGCTACTGGTCGGCTGTATTCTTCGGCATAACGTCCCTCATTCGACTGTGGACGGCCGAAATCTTTCCTATTAGCCCGATATGCTTCAAAAATAGCTTTGCGATCTCGGCAATATCGAACTACATGGCCAGGGCGGCCACAATGAAAACAGACTGGTCTTCTATCAGGGGTGCGCCAGACATCCGTCTTCCTCTGTGGTTGTTGTGCTACGGGCATAGGTCGTCTGGCAACGTCTGCATAGGTAGGTTGGCGTCTTGGTTTGACATTTGTCCACTCTGGTGTTGTCTGTGACAAAGGAGCCAAAGCATTTTCCACTTCCTCTCGAACAATGGCTTCAATGCCTTTGTCCTGGACTTCGGGATCGACTACTGGAGACATAAGGAGCTGAACCTCCTCCCGCACTCTTTGACGTATTAGTGATGCTAGATCCAGTTTTTCTTAAATTGCAGCCATTGGTACGACATTTGGGAGCCTTTCAAATTTCCTACCACGGATCCTCTTTTGCTTCATTTCTTCGATTTTTCTACACCATTTTATAAAGTCCTCTGTAGTGGTTATTTCTTTCGTCAGAAGTGCCTGGTAAACATCTTCAGCGACTCCTTTCATCAGATGAGACACTTTCTCTTCTTCTGACATACCTGGTTTGACTTGATGGCATAATCCCAACACGCTTTGGATGTATAATTGCGTGCTTTCGCCAGGTTTTTGAGCTCTTTACTTGAGCTCATCTTCTGCCTACTTTATATAGTGCTGTGTTTCTTCAAATGCTTCTTTTAACATTAATTTAAAAACATCCCAGGAAGTCAATTTTTCCTCATTATTTTCGTACCATTGCTTCGCTGTGCTGTCCAGAAAAAAGAACACATTTGCGAGACAAGTCATGTCATCCCATCTGTTGAATTTTGATACTCTGTCGTATTCCTTCAGCCATTTGTTTGGGTCTTGTCCTACGTCTCCTTTAAATACAGAGGGATTCCTGTATTGTTGCTGTGCTGATGTCAGGATGATCGGTTTTGTCTCTGGTTCCACAGGCATTTCCCTTGTCATTCTGGATGGTAGATTATAAAGTCCAAATTCTGGTTCAAGGCCTTTAAGGTGATCGCTTTTTCGTAATTGCGTTTCCACGCTGACTGGAATCGTACCCGGCGCCTCCACCAAAGAATGTCACGTAGATACTTTAGTATAGAACTTAATGACACACACAAAAGGTAGAGCTAAACCAATTTATTAACTGAACTCAGAACTGAGAAATACAGTAACTGACAAATCTTCTGCTTTTATATAAGCAGAGAAAGTTCCAGAATCCTCTTCTGGAGTCAGTAAGAAAAGTCCAGAACACTTGTCTGGTAAACTAAAGAAATGTCCAGTATCTTCTGGAACATGAAATAAAGGAAAACATAAAATCTAGGAATTAAGTATTTACATATACCATTAATCTCAGTGTCTCTAGTGGGATTCGAACCCAGGTCTCTTGATCACAAGACCAGTGCCATGACCATTCGGCCATGGAGTTTCGACAGTCTTTCTTCAATGCGGCAATATTGAAAGTTTTAAAAATTATACTTCATTTAATTGTTTTAAAATCATTATTTTGTTTATAAAGTTTTTTAGATATTTGACGTATGTGTTTTTCAATTCATGCGAAAAAAATTTTCATAATTCTAAGTGAACAATTCGCAAAAATGCCTAAAACAGTCCATCGTCCCTTGCTTGCCAGTTCTGCAATTTTGCTAAATAATTGTGGAGAAGAAATATATTTTTTTAACAGAAAAAATACTAATTTATGTAAAGATATATTTATTTTCTGTTGAATTATGAAATTATTCAGTTTTAATCATCTCATATTGCATTATTGTAGGTAATCTATTACTTCATTTTATTCTAATTTATACGTTATTAATTGGAAACGACACAATAGTAAATATCATTGTCATATTTGGCTTTCAATATTCAGAAGGAGGTTTTAAATAATGAGTTCACAGTGAGTATTTTATTCGAATGAGAAAATATTCCAACTCAGTTTGAATTTTTTTTTCAGAATAAATAATGAAATTTAGAGTTAGAAGCTTAATGAAATACAAAATTATAACGATCATATGAACTTAGAATCTGATGATTAAAACTGCAAGATAAAAAATATGCTCGCAAATGAAAGATTAATTTACTTTGATCAATATTGTATTAAGCTAATTTGAGGAAAAATGTGAGAAAAAAGCATTGTATACATAACTTTTTAGTCAAACTGTAATTTTTAATGCAATAAATTACAGAGGAAAACTGATAAACACTGTTAAATTCTTCAAAATTGTTTACTTATGAAAGTAATGAATCTTTTTATATTAAAGTTAATATGATTCTAAACTTAAGCAAATAATTTCTAAAAAAAAAGAAGAAAAAATTTGAGCAAATGCAGCATTCCAGATTTGAAGCGATAAATATTCACAAATTAATAAATTAGTTTAGAAAATTATCCAAATACAAAAAGAAATGTAATTTCTTACTTAAACTCCTTTATTTAGTAAATCACTAACATATGCGAAAATTCCACTGATTTTCAAAGAAATTCTAACACGTGCTAAAGAATATTTTTTTTTTGTAAATAACATTGGAATAAAAAAGATTAAGTGGAAGATTAAATATCATTTTTCATTAAGTGAATACAGAATATCAATAAAAATAATTATTAGACCAAGAAAAAATGAAAAAATATATATATACGAAAACAGAAAATACAGAGCAAATATTAATTTATTCTTTGAATGCTAAATTTAGCAATTTAGGATCTTCAAAATCAACAAATTCATTAAGTTATACAGATGTTAAAAATCAGCTTTTAAGGATAACTAGGGATTGTTTTTTGAAGTTCCTATGGACCTTGAAAAAATTAAGTATAGGGAAAAAAATTATTTTTTTGCCCAAATTTATGTGGAATTTGGCTATTTTTCTAAATAATTGTTAAGAAGATTCAGGTATTTCTCACGCAGGAGGATTGTGTTTCCTATACTCTCACCAAAACTGTTGCAACCGAGGAGATGATACAATCCTTAACAGTTCTTTGCAGATCCTCGTTAACTTAGAAGTTCGTTAAAATTTTCTTTTAAGTAAAAATCTGAGAAAAAATTTATAAAATGTTCTTTTTTCGAAATCTTGGACATGTTGGTTAGGATTCCAGCATCCTTCATTTCTTTTCGAATGACTTGATCAACTCGTTGAAAATGATCTTCGCTTGTGACAATCTTGCACCCTTGTACTTCTTTATGGAGATGAAGGCTTAGAGTTGAGAAATTACCATCCCTTTTGGAAATGCAGGAACTAGCTAGTATACCAAAACAATAATTTCTGACTAATGAAAACTTCAATGAATAATTAAGATTCATCTTGCAACATATGTGACACATGTTTTTGAAGAAGATATAGAAAATTTGATCTACTGAAAAAATCATCAGAGCAATTATGCTTGATTATGTCGACTATCTGTGATGACAATTTTCCGTAATGGCAACTATGCCGTGATGATTCAAGAAAGAATCACCACGACAATTATATCGAAATGTGATCTTTATTATACATAAAATTTGGTAAAAAAAATGATCGAATCGAATTCCATACGAAATTTTATGCAGAAAAAATTTATTCATTTTGCAGTCAAGTCTTGAAATCAAGTTTGTTGAGTACCAGTTTAAAATTTATTCTTGTCAATCAACGGTAAAATGTTTTCATGGATTTGAGAGCGTCCTTTACATTTAATTATGATTACAAAATTAAAATGGTTATTTCTTCGTATTCTACGAATGTATTTTGTATATTAATTATAAAACTCCAACAAAAATACTCATTAAGTTATATTGAAAATTCTGAAATATAAACCGATTCGATTGTATTTATGTAGAAATACTGATAATTTTACCCACGTAAAATTTGCCATTGACATACGTTCTGAGATGTAATCACTCCAGTTTTAAACAAGGCGAATTTTCTATTCAGTATAAAAAGGCAATTACGTGCTTAATTGGCCAATTAATCCCATACTATCTCATTATTTACCTAATCTGACAATTAAATTATTGGCTGCATCTCTTTCAAGAAATAAATTCTTCACCCCTAAATAATTTTAACTATTTAAATGAGGTCAGAACTTTCAAACCAAGCAGATTATGTCAAAATGATTTTTTCTTTCATTTTTTCTGAATTTATGTTTTTAACATGAATAAAATTGATTTTTTAAATAAAAAAAAGATTTTTTATTTAAATTAAATTATTTCATCAGATATTTAAATACAGTTTATATTTCAGCATTAAATTTGGTTTATTTAAGGAATTAAACCAAAATTAAATGTATAAGATTCCCCAAATCAAAAAAAAAATTTCTTTTCACTAAATTTAAAAAAAAATAAATTAGTACCGATATGCTTGAAAACTAACTCTTCACTCTATTATGAGTGAAGTTTAAAATAGTATATCTACTGATAAAAGGAAAATCTATTCTTTTTCTTTTAAAACTATTTTGCAGTACAGAAAAAATTCTAAGAATTAAATTATATGCAAATGAAATTTATTTCTTTGTATGGTTTTTAAGTGAATTTTTAAAAATTTGGCGACCTTTTAAGATAGAATAAAATATTTTAATTGAAATATTAAAATGAACGAGAAATTAAAAGAAAATAATAAAATACATAATGTTATCTGAATACAATTATATGAAATTGAAACAAGTTGCATAAATATTTGAATAATAATACGGTATTGTTTGGAAGATATTGATTGATTACAAGAATCATTGCTTTTCTATGTAAAATGACATAAGAAATTATTATTTGCTTTCTTTTTATTAACTAAAATCAATTTCAAAATAAAAAAATAAAAACTTTTTATTTTTCGATCGGTTTGTTTTGAAAAATCAAAAATAAATCTTGAACTTTCTTTATATCTTACAATTAACATGGTAATGTTGCTCATATGATAATTTAATTATAATATATAATTTTATAATCAAAGTAATAAATCTTACCTACCTATTTATTAATTAATCTTATAAAAATTCTCGAAGTTTCCAGTAATGTCTATTTTGTAGTTAAAGTCACCAAATTCGCGCCAAATGGTCGCCAAGCTCTGAGATCACTGACGTGGCACACGATCATCACCCAGCATTGCTCACCGTAAAACGGTTTTTCTTACAATGAAACTATTTGTGCTGGGAAGCAACATAACAGTTGTGTAGCAATATATACATATATGTACTTTTAATTTTTAATTCCAGTATTTTTAAGAAGTTTCACTTATCCGAGTTATGATTTTAAAGAAATATTACGTTTTAATGATATGATTTATTATATATAAGTAAAAAACGTCATTTAGCTATAATTGCTTTAGGATCATAGTTACCTTAACCTGCATTCCACTTTTGATAGATACATATAAAACTGCTGTAATATACCGAAACCATCTTAATAATGCAGTTTGTAAGCAATAAACAATTTAGGCTTATTTTGGTTGATGTTTCCGTGATTACATGCCTTTGCCTGAAATCTCAACTCTATGAGCAAAGCTGCAGTAAAATACTAAAGAGTTTCCATAATAATATGTTGTTGTTTTGTTAGCCAACCCTTAAAGACCTAATGTTGTCATCCATCAATGCTGCCTTTCGCTAATATTCTTATTACGGTAATGGGCGATGAACCACTTCTCGTACATTTTTTATGAATACGATAACATAAATATAAATTAAAAAAATATTTCGGTTAAAAAGAAAATCTTTATCAATTTCCAATAGGATAGCATGAAAATATAATATGTTTTGCTATGAAGTCATCATTTAAGTGATAGCACCAGTCTCATGATTAAATTATGCCAAAAATTAGCGTTTATTGAATAATATTGTAAAGCATACAAACTGCATTTACAATGTTATTCAATAAAAGAAACACACTAATTTCTATGCGCATATGATAATAGCCAAACTATTGCTAGCTTAATCTTTGCAATATAAAAGAATCTATCAATACTGGTTCATAATAATGATTAGAACAATCATAAACACTTTTTTTTATCACAGTTGAATTCTTATATAATGGTTGAAAATGTAACTGTAGAAATTTTAAAAGATTTTTATTTTTTATGTTAAAAAAAATTCTATTTTCTTTTGCTGGAAAGCAAAAAATATTAAGGTAGGCTTTTCTGCACCAGTTCACATGCTCATAGAAATCCCGAAATGCTACTCAATAAATCAACATTCCCATGGCAACAAAAGGATTAAATATGCTTAAAACTAATGGTTCGATGCCGTCTCAACTTAGCATATTACAATTTCATTTGAGCTTGTAGAAGGGTTTTCATTATAGTTCATTAGACATTCTTGCTGTTGATAAATAAACGTATAGTTTGTTTTCACTGCAATCAACTCTAATCAAAGAATATTTTGTAAATGAGGGGAACAAAGTATGTATATTTCGGGAAATGATAAATAAATAACGCAAATGATTCCAAGCTCAGTTTTGATAGCAATTTCTTTATTATGAAATAATATTTTTCTTATTCATCTGAAGACATTATGCTAATCGAAATAAATATATGATTATGTTTGATATATTGCTAAAAACTCCAATTTATGTATAAAATATTCCAAAAATCAATATACGTCTCTAGACTAGGTATATTTACGATTTTAGCTTTGTCTCAGTAATTATATAAAGTATAAATATTTTTCTCAAAATACTTAAATAACTTTAATAATAAATGCGCTTGTCAAAACATGTACCTGGTAATAATATATTCAAATGAGTTCTTTCTATATAACACTTCTGGTAGGAAAATCTACTTAGTATTTATTACTTATTCTTTAGATAAGGTTCTGTTATTTTCATTCCAAATATCTACTAAAAGACATGAATTTTAATTCAATAAAAAAATCGAACCGTTTCTCTAAACATAATTATTCTTAAATCATAAGTCTTTAGATTTTAAAACAGTTAATATCATTTTTCAATATAAGATGATCTAAGATTTTACAGATAGGATATAAACAATAATAAACTTAAAAGTCAGTATAATTTAATAAAGTAATTCATCTTTACTTTACTTTAAATTTAAAATGAAAATATCAATAATTTAGAAATAATTATATAATGTAATATCATAATCTACAATATAAATATGAATTAAAATTAATAATATATTTTTTCAGATAATATTTGATGTATAACTTTATAATAAATAAAAATAAAAATATAGGTAAATTACTTTAAATGAATAATTATTATTTTTTCAAAAGAAGTCATAAGAAGTTGATTATATCTTGACAAGTAAAGATAACTCATCTAAAATGTACGATTGACTACTGAATCAAATTAGTACTTCCTGTTAATTATTTAATATTATGATCGAGTTTTCCAGTAATCCCGTTGTAGGAGGAAAATAGTTCTTATTTCATTTCAAAGCCTTTCAACAGGTTAAAACAACAGTTTTGAACATAAATTTTACCAAGCTATCGACAACATTTCAAACCTCATATTATATATATATATATATATATATATATGCCCACATTTAGGAACTCTAGGTCAAAAAGTCTGACTTATATAGCATTAAGGCTTAAATATTCTTCTTTATTATTTGTAAGGATTGAACTAATACGTACGTATACAGGGTGTTTCAGTGAACCGTTTCGGAACTTCTAAGAGGGATAGGTTACACCCTGATGAACCAAAATCATATACCCATAGGCAGTCAGAAATGCTTTCCTGACGCGGTAGATGGCGTTGGGCGAAAAGTCCAAGCTTTCGTGCAGGGAATCTTCAATTCGCACAAGAACGCCAAGTTAGTAGGATGGATGATTACACGATCGCAGAGTTAGCCGATATGCATTTGGCGTACGAGGCTGCAAATTGTAGTGGGCCATCAGCACAGCGTTTGTACGAGGGACGATATCCGATGAGGCGTATTCCCAGTCATAATTTCTTTGCAAGACTACACCAGAGGTTAGCTGAGACAGGTTCATTAGAAAGAGCTCACAGGGACAAGGTAAGAACAACACGGACTGCAGATGCCGAACAGAATGTGCAGCAGCATGTACAGGGGAATCCAAGAACGAGTACACGAAGTGTAGCACACACAGCAGCGTCCCATTGCAGTTCCCATTGCAGCGTCTGGAGAATTCTCCGAACAGAAGACATGCATCTGTTTCACGTGCAGTGTGTCCAGACACAGAAACCGGAGGATTATGTACCTCGTATTGCTTTCGCACAGTGGTACCTGGGAAAAAGTTCTACAAATCCCCTTTTTCCTGCTGAAGTGTTGTTTTCCAAAGAGGCATCCTTCACAAGGGAAGGAATTTTCAACACGCATAACGATCATATCTGGGCGGTTGAGAACTCGCACGCAATACGACGTCATGCAGCACAGAATCGATTTTCGGTCAATTTATGGGCCGGTATTGTAGGAGATCACTTCATCGAACCTTACCCGTTACCTGGTCGTGTAACCGGACCTACGTACTTGCTCTTTCTGCAGCAAGTTTTGCCAAATCTTTTGAGAGATGAACAGATTTCTGCATCGACGTAACAGACAATGTGGTTTCTACACAATGGAGCCCCTGCCCATTATAGCGGAGATGTTCGTAACTACCTGGATGTCACATTTGGTCAACGGTGGAGTGGACGTGGGGGTCCCCGTGCGTTTGCCTGCTCGGTCACCCGACTTATCATGTCTTCATTTTTATTTCTGGGGTCCTATGAAATCGCTAGTTTATGAGACTCCTGTTGACACTGCTGAGGAGCTCGTTGCAAGAATCTCAGTAGCTGCCGGAGAGATTCGAGATATGCCTGGAGTATTCCAGAATGTTCGGATGCCTATGCATCGGAGATGTGAAGCGTGCATTGTAGCCCATGGAAGAAACTTTGAACACTTAATTTAATCCATGTACCTTTTGCTTCTTTTCATGCATTATTAAAACGATTTCTCATTTACAGTCTCTTTTCTTTATGGTGCTTCTGTGTACAACACCGCTTCAGGAAAGCATTTCCGACCCCACATTGCTCTATGATTTCGAGTTGTCAGGATGTACCCTACCCCTCTTAGAAGTTCTGAAACGGTTCATTGAAACACCCTATATAAAAATTTCATGAATAAAATATTTTTGTAAACTAAAATATACAACAAGAAACAACTTTGTTAAAATGCAGAAAAATCTATTAAAATGTAACTTTTTCTTTACGAGTTATCTATGAAATTGCTTGTTATATTGCCAGATCTTGTAGGGGATCAAAATACAGACAAACAAAAATTCAATTTATTATGATCAAAGATTTGCCAAGAATATTGTTTTGTTTTAATTTCGTTATATCTCCAACGACTAGTTTTACTTTTCATTGTTCCCTTTGGAAGAAATTTTCAAAAGTGAAATTGAAATAGATATTTGATCTGTTCATTGTGCTAAACCAATTACTACCTGCTGATTCTTCAAAACATTTCTGTAAATGGCGAATAATTTATCTGATATCTTTGAAAAATATGAAATTTATGGAACGATGTTATATATATATATATAAGCATTATTTTATGTTAAACAGAATGCAGTTTCGAAGAGAGTGAAAAGACCATATACATTTTAAAATTAATTTTAATACCCATTCCGAGAAAATATATTTATTTACAAGCAGTGACATGGACAAGGCACGTCCGCCACAGCGCGGCACAAAAGCAGAAAGAAGAGAGAAATAAATTATCCCTCGTCTTATATAACCTGAGATTTTGACAGGGAAAACATTTCTTCATAGTGCTAATAGATTAATAAGATTCTGATAGGGATTTCTGCCGCATGTCAATCACAAGTAAGGGAACCTTTTGAAAAAAATGTGCTTACTGGACATTTTTCTATCACTTCACGCTGAGCGTGTGAAAGGGTTGACGTTTAGCCGATTCAGCAATTTTATAAAGCTTCTCTCGAATTAATTAAGTAGAGAAAGTGGAATTGGATCAAGAAATAAGAGAATGAACTTACTATTAGTTAAATTAGATAAAACTTTGTAAATAAATGAAACTGAAATTTGATTTAAAATATCATTACAATTTTTCCCCCACCGCAAGACGTGGAAGCGTTTCAGGGCTTTTGACACACAGCCTTACCTTACAGTGGTGTTCAAGTAAGAAAAATTAAAATTTAAAGCCATATTAAAAGTGATACCCAAGTTTAAATGCATATTACTAGTGATGCCTAGGTTTCCCTTACCTTCACATTATATAAATACAGAAACCCCATTCATCATTTTATATTAGAAGTATAAAAAAGGCCAAGAATTTCAATTGTGGAAATATTATATAAAAACTTTAATAAACCGCAATAATAACAAAATATTAATAAATTAAATGATACATTTACACAGAGTTATTTTGAAAATTTTTCTGTAAAAACTGAGCTATTGAATTTAATTTGGTGAGGATTGTCAATGATATATTATTCTTAAATGTTAGGAAATCTGACTCAACAAGATTATTAAATTAGAAATGAAATATTAAATTATTAAATATAATATCAATATTGTTAGGATTTCACCCAACTGAAATATCAGTATAGTTATAATTTTAAATAAAGTATTTGGAATGTAAATAAAAAACCTCAAAGATTTTCAAATTTCAAATACAAACTTGTAAATGAAAATAATAACCTTAAGATTAAAAATTTCCAAATTAAACATTTGGAACTGAAACTAATAAACATAACACTAAAAAACTTAATATAAATCATTTGAAAATGAAAACAATAATTACAAAATTCAAAAATATCAAACAAAACACTTGTGAATGAATGTAACAAACACAAAATTCAAAATACTCTTATGATATTTAGGAAATAGAAAAAAAAATGTAATAAAAAAATATTTGTATTTTGTAAAAAAACAAGTATTTGGACACAGTGATAATAGAGGGTAGCTTAAAAACTACCAGGGTTGTAACAATTTCCCCTGAGGTATTTACTAAGTCTGATTATTACGTGCCATTAATTATTAAGTATATAAGAATCCTGATATGTTACTTTTTTCACTAAGTCTGCATAAATAATTTTTAATAATAGTTTTTAAAAATTTAAAAACATAATATTTTAAATTAAAACTCATGATATTTTGAATAATAATATAAAAAGATTATTTGCAATTATATTATAATAGAAAAATGCAATTTAAAATCAAATCAAAAGTACAGAATATAAATTTTGAATTTCACTCATTGAGGCAGCTGATGGATGATTTTTTTTTAAACACTGATCACTTTTTGAAGAATAATCCCCTTTTTAATTAATCATAAAATGAATTTTGAGCACTGGAATTGGACACTACGACGGGTGACGGAAAGCTATCATTATAATGAGATGATAATGTAACAAGGAAATGACGTCGAGATCGGGATTATTCAGCACAGGTAAGGAGCCAGAAAATTTTTTATGATGACAAGGAGCCCCAACTCCTTGAAGATATAAAGAGCCCGCACATGACGATATGGAGCACAAACACAAGGGTATCTATTAAACAACAAAGCCGGAATGTCGGATGAGGCCACGAATTACGGGAGGGACGGTACAACAGGTGATATTGCATCGGTTGGTATGGAAAGACGCAGTGAAGCTTTACCACGGGAGGCTGTAGACGACTGGCCATGACAAACCACGGCCACGGAGACACAAGAGACAGCTAGCCGTAACGAAGAGCTTCGGCGAAGAGATATTGCATGATTCATTTTCCTTTCATTCATTTTCATTTCAATCAATTCATTCAATTCATTTTCATTTTAATTTTAATTATTTTAGTACATGTGACATTTTTCGCAGGAAAAAATCCTTGTCGACTTTTTAACATGTAAGCATTCTTTTATGTGAAGCAGAATGCAGTTTCGAAGACAGTGAAAAGACTTTTTATATTTTTAAATTAATTTTAATATCCATTCCCAGAAAGCATAATTATTTACAAGCAGAGACGCGGACAAGGCCCACAAGTGCGACACAAAAGCAGAAGTGGGGAAGAAGCGAGAAAAAAAAATTAATAAATTTTCCCTCGTCTTATATATATATATATATATACAGAGAGAGAGGGAGAGAGAAAGAAAGGAAGTGAAATTTAAAAAGAAAATGAACGGAAGTGAAATAAGTAGAAATCTCATATACAGATTGTGGAAAACAGAGAATATAACGTAAAGAAAACTTCGTGAAAAAATTAAATTTAAGACATTTAGTAAACAAATAATAATCGGTATAACAAATTTTGATACAACTGGAATGAAAATTAGACATTAATTATAACGGATAAATAATGATGGATTATTCTAAATTTCTCTTCTGTCAAACTTATAAACATTAACTTTTTGCACTCGAGAGATGACTCATGGTCATCATTCAAGACAGCGAATCATGTGTTGACGTTTTCTTTATTTGTTTTTCGATCTTTACTGTTAACCCTTAAATGGGGCGGTGAAATTTTAGGATTTTACTGGGGAAGTGCGGTCTACGAGACCGTATTTCATTTATACTCAAATTAAATTTTCTAATGAATGCATTAGTATGAAAAACTTCCAATATATTTTGCAGACATTTTTCTTGGTATATAGATATGTTTTAGAAATTTTTCAAAATACATGATCATTGAAAAAAGTAAATGCGTTGGCACAAACATTTTCTTCTTAAATTATATGGTACAATAAATAATATTCTTGCAAAAACATATTACTTTTTACTTTTTAAATCATATTTAATTTTTCTGTATATGAAGGTATATAGAAGACAATAAAATGTGCGACAAGTGTAATTCAAAATTCAACAATTATATGAAAAAAATGGTAATGGGTAAACTTGGCCTTTTTTATCGGCATGTGTCACTTTCATATCATGGCTTTCTTAGACATACAGGACATACAGGTTTCTTGGACATTTTTTTAAACATACAGGTTAAGAACTAGTATAAAAAATTAACTTATAAATTCTCTCTCTCTCTATATATATATATTGGTATATTAATATATTTTATAATTTTTTAAAATACATTATCACTAGAAATATTAATTATGTTTGAACATACATATCAGAATCAGTTGAATGCGAACTTTCATTGGAAAATTCTTCTGTATAGTTATCCTTATCACTAAAATCACTTTCTGCTTCATTTAAAAATGTCTGGATCACTGTTTCATAATAGGATCAGTAAATTGGATGATATTTCTGGACCCAAGTTTTAGCGACATCTGCTAAGCCTTGTTTGTTAATAATACGGAAGCACTTATATTAGGTGAATAATTCTGCAATGAATTACTTTTGATAGTGCAAAAGGTTAAACACGGAGAAAAGAATCCTATACTGTGTAAAATTCACATAAAATAATCATTCATCAAAGGCGTCAACAAACCTATGTACAACATTTTCACTGCACTGAACTTTTATATACAGAAGAAAGTGATCAGCAATTTTTCGTAATTTTTTGTGTGAATTCTTCTCTTGTGCTTTTTAGAATCTGCATACTATAATTGATTTTCATTCTGTGTATAAACCTGAACAGGAATTTGCTGTTAACAATGAAAGTTATTTAAAATATATCCTGATTAATGCATAACATTGAATTAAAGCATTTGGAAATAATAAGATAGGCCTTCATTGCCATTAAAAAAGGGAATATTTTATTGATAATAAAAACATGTAGGTTGTGAAAATCTTGGAAATTGGAATCTTAGAAAATGGTTTTTAAAATGTATTTCAAGATAAGGTTTTAGATAGAGAAATTTCTACATTTTCACAAAATATTTTTTTTTGAAATTTAGATGCACATAAATAAGATTCTTTTTTACTGTAATCATAACATAATTCTTACATCACAGTTTTTACAGGCATTTTATATATGTTAAACTTACTTTTATTTCTTTCTGTGCAGTGATATATTTTAAGAGGCATTTTAAACTAAAAATATGATTATTTACTTTAATTTCTCATGTACGAGGCATTTAAAGAGCACGCATTTGAATTGCCAAAGTCCAGATTTCGTCGAATCCCCACGATTCAGAGTTCCCAGAGATCAAATAATGCATTTTTGGAATGATATCGGTCTTTAAAAAGGACAACACAAAAAGTCTTTCAGCTAGATGGATTCAATCCATTTTAAAATAATTTGCCTGAATATCATTATACGATTTAACATGATAACCACTAAAATGAAAACGTAAGATAGATAAACTGTATTACACACTTTAGCATCTAAATCATAAATCCATATAAAATTTCAAATAAAATATGTCAAAGGGGTACCTGTCTGTTGTCTTTATTTTCACATCCACGTAAACTCAAAACGCACGGACATTTGACATGTGATCTTACAACTACAATTGTAATTTTGTGACAGATTTCTGTTTCAATTGGTCTACAGCAATCTGACAAAGGCAGTCAAAGCAGGTTGGCAGCCTTTTTGGTCTCAAAAAGGCAGCCAACATTAATATTCGCTCTTTTGGCTCATGTGTATTATCCATATCGCAATAATTCATAATATCCCAATGAAATATCCAAGTGATAATAAAAAAAACAGCACCAAAAGTTTCACTGCAATAGTTTTTTTTCTTAGCAGTTTTAACCAATGGCTCGCGGTTAATAATACACAAGTCTAAAACATATAGAATTCCTATATTCGGATTTTGAAAATAAAAGTATTAATGGTCAGTGCCCTTGGCCAAGATTATAACTTTTATAGTAAGGTTGGGATGAGGATAACAGGTTTATTATAGAGAATGCAAAAATGTTTCCGGGAGACCACTACCTGATTTTAAGTTTACAATTACATACCATTATATTAAAAATTTATTTTAGTTTCAGAAAGAGGAAAATAAATTGATTGCAATTCTGTTCACATTTTACGGTAATTTTGATCTGATTTTATTCAGAATTCTTTTTATTGAGTGTAACGATTTGGAATTTTGAAATTATGATTTATCTCATTATATTATATTTTTGATTATTTTTTAAAAATCAAATATTTTAAGAAACAAGTATTTTTAAGGTGATTTTTACAATGCTGAGTCTTTTATAATTGTGATATATCCTAAAATCGTGATTTATCACATAATATTGCATATTTTAAGAAAACAAGTAGCTTTAAGCTGCTTTGTATTATAAAGCTCCTTGTTTTTAAATTCTACATTGTATATAATATTTACTAGCAAAATAAAAACTCCTATATTTACAACTCAAATTTCGAAAATTTTCGTAGTCCAGAACCTCCTATTTCTCTTAATGGCGTAGTTTTACTATTCAATTTTTTCTTTTCTTTTAAAATCTGTTGATGACATTTATAATTATTCAGCAAAAAATGGAACCAAGACTTTTTTGTTGAATCTTTTTGCTTTTGTGCTCAAATATATGACGAAGTTGCGCACATTTTAAATTGTATGAAAGGTTTCATCTCTTTGTGATATGTTCGTGTTTTAAAGAAAGCATGCTAAATAAAATATTCTGTTTTCGTCAAAATTTCTTTACTATTTCAGTGCTAGGTAAACAGAAAAAAAAACAATACTTAAGAATTCCATATTTTATTTTGGTATATCTCTTCAAAAATATTAAATCTAATAGTTTTCTCTTTCCTCTATTTTAAGTCGATTTTACTCGGCTAAATGTAAGCTACAGACAAAAAAAAGGATTGACAGGAAGTTAAAGATTAGAATTACGTGTTGAATTTCTCCTAACCTGACCATACCAGATTTTGATGAATTTTCTAATAAGATGTTGCGCAAACATTTTAGCATAAGAAAATTTTTTTCCTTTCTTTTTTTACTAAACTTCTAGTAGCTTTTATTTAGCTTTTTATTTTTCTTTCGTTGTAATTACTAGAAAATAGGTTTGTTGAAAGCACGATTTACGCAAAGTAAAAAATTTCATTCATTATTCCTACCTTGGTCAATGCTAGTAGTGCTTCTTCATCATATCATCAAACCATATAAAAATATTATTGATAATCTTACTAGTATAGTAAAGAACATGTATTCTGGAACGTTAATTTGGCGAATTTGGCAGTAGTTGGCTTAGGCGATCCAGTTGTGCAGCTGAAGAATTTATCAAAAGTAAATTCGGGGTATCTGAGAGGCCTGGGATTACTGGAAAAGGAGTGGAGAGGTACAGGTGACTGTATTAATGACATATCTAGAAGACACTGGATATCATATTGTTAGCTCCATGTATAATTACCGAGTTCTTTCTGTTATTAATAAGTTAATTTAAAAGACAAAACAAATATTTACCAACTAATAAAACATACTCGTAACGTAATCATACACATTCACTTTACTCAACATTTTTAGGCAGAAAACATCTAATTGCTGCAACTTATCCGTAGATTCTATCTCTCTCTTTTGAATAACATTAAGCAAGAAACAAACAAAATATGCTTACCATTGCCGAAAGAAATATGTTTACATTATTAAATGAAATTGGATGTATCGGTGCAACAGTAGGACGAGAGGTTTCTGTCGTTTTTTTTTCTTCCATACAGAATGTATAGTGAAATAATTTTTTGAGATTTCTATTGAAAATGGGAGGTATTTAACAAATAGTAATTGATGAAAGTATCTAGAACTCATTAAGGTTTGTATAAAATAAAAACGATTCATATTGGATCCGTGTTTCTAGCTGATAGACCTGATCATATATAATATATAGATTTACATTAAACAGCATATACTAGAATACACTTTGTTTCTGAATTAAATATTATAATGAGTCGATCACAGTTTTGAAATCTTTGATATCGATACAGAAGAAACACAGTAAGAAACAATTATTTGCTATCTTTTTTTTTATATCTTCATCGAAATGAAGCTTACCCATAAAGAAATACTCCAAAACACTTATCGACATACATTTTTTAATCAATTATCTTTCCTCAAACGTTACGATGATTAAAAAAATCATTTCTTAGCTACTATTTTTTAAAAGGTTTCCTAAAGGAGAAAATTAAAATATTTATCTTCCTTTTTCATGCGATATGGAAGTAAAAGGACTTCTAATAGAAATTTATCTCTCACGTTTGACAGGTTAATTATGATCTAGGAAAAAGAACAAGTAAAATAAGCTATTCGAAAATTAAAATCTTTACTTTAAGTGTCTCGAAAGAAGTTATGAAAATCGATTGTCTGCTCAGGTTGCTTCGATTCGACTAGGGAATTTAAAGCATTCCTTTTTTATACACATATTTACGTCCTTATTTAGAAATTATGGCTCTCTAGCGCATGCGTTAAGTGTTTACTGTATCCATATTAATCAGAATTGAAGAAGCTAATAAATTTAATTTGTCAGGATTTTAAAAACCGTGTTATTTTGCATGTATAATTTGTATTCACAATACATTCTTAGCTAATTAAAAGAAATTAGCAAGTGAAATATTATGTGTTATTCTAACACCAAACGATTTTCAGGTTCGTAAAAGGAATCTGCTTTGAAAAAGTTTTGTAAATATCCTTCACATATATAATGGTAATCAAACATTTTTATTTTAATATTTCATTTCTTTTTTCAGAATAATGCATAATTCAGATAAACTTCTAATAAATAAAAATATTTATTTATCATTACAGAACTTAAAATTAGATGTAAAATTTATATTTGATATAATTTATACCCGATCCTTAGATATATTTCCGTTTTTTATCTGGTCATACGAAATATAACTGGAAAAAAACTATTTTAAAGTTCGACATCAATATTTCAATAATATTCTCTTATTAGAGCTCTTTTAAAGCCTAAGCAAAATCATTTTTTCTCTGTATTAGTTGTTGAGATAAGGTTTGTGAGAAACATTAAAAAACCCAATGAGCTAGCAATGTAAAAAAAACAACAACGAAGTATGTTTCAATAAATTTTAAAAATAATTTTATGACCGGAAATGTGCTCCGCTTAGGCCAACCATGTGCATGTAAATATGATAATTCAAAATTACAAACTTCAAGAAAGATAAAATTTTACCTAGGCTCATTAGTTGAAATCCAAAATAGAGAAATGGGATAGCAATATAAAAATATCCTATCAATGTTATATTTCTATAATTTTTTAAAATTAATTCGTGATCTGATAAGCCTTTGCCTATGCCATGCTTGCTAAGCATCATAATTCAAAATTACAATGGTCGGTACAAATAAAATTTTCTTAATTTTTATTATTTCAAATCCAAGATAGAGAAACCAGATCGATCCAAAAATCATTTGCCGGTATTTCACCAGTAAACGAACGAAAGCCCGTATAGGAAAAATAAATCAAGCAGATATGGCAAAAGCTCTCAGATTAGCTATAGCTAATAACTTGTAGCAACAGCAATAACATTTAAAACAAAAACAAAAAAAAACCTTTAAATTTAGATTCAACCAAATTTGCACTATTACTCAAAAGATATCTAACTGTTATACATGCATATATGAATTCGAAGAACTGAAATCAGTTTTGAATGCATTAATTAGCAAAAAATTATTAGCAAAAATTAGGCCTAAGAGCATGCCATTGGCAAACATAATCAATAAATTAACATATCTTTGGCAATATTTGCTGTCTTCAATAAATATGACATATTTGGTGACATATTTTGTTGATTGATCGGGGATATAGAATTTATACAGAAGTACCCAGTTTTAATATAAGTAAGTATATCAAATTTTTAGTTATCTTAGTTTAGTTTAGTAATTAGACTTATATTTTCGTATCTAATTTCTTATAAACATCGTAACTCAAAATCATAGCAAACAGAAAAAAAAGCGTATGATCTTGATAGCAAAATTGACTAATTATTTCGAATTTAAAAGTAAATCTCTCTGTAGTTAGGGATATAAAATGCAGACTTTCTTTTACTATATTGCATACTCAACATTAAAAAGAATATACGATAAAAGCGGAAGTAAATCATATTCGCTTGTTTAAATATGCAATATATATAAACCACTGTCAATTTGTTTGTTTGTAAATATAACATGAAACAAACTTCCGTTTTTGTATCAAAATCTTT
This sequence comes from Argiope aurantia, assembly GCA_026543865.1. NCBI lineage: Eukaryota > Metazoa > Arthropoda > Arachnida > Araneae > Araneidae > Argiope > Argiope aurantia. The sequence continues at coordinate 31,042 of JAPMOR010076162.1, read as the reverse complement.
GATATAGAAGTAAAAACTTCAGCATGAAAAATGACCATGTTTCCGGTTTCAAAAACAAATACACTTCAGCAAATATTGTAAATTTCGCAGGAAGTTTCCATCTGTAATAAAATACTTATTCTCCTGGAAGTTTTTTTAATTATTTTTTTATTTCTTCTTTGTAGGAAATTCAAGATTAAATTTCTCAAAGTGTATTTACATTTCTACTATCAAATGTATCCTATTACAAGCAGGATTAACTATTAGAAAGAAGATATATTTGGAAAAAAAACATACTCAATCGACAACTATTATCTCTATCTATACTTATAATAAAGCTCAATGTGTATGTGTGTGTGTGTGTTGGCGCTCTACTGGCCAGACCATTCAACCTACAGCTACCAAATTTGGCACGTGCATACCTTGTAGGCCTGGAATGTGCATCCGGGGGTTATTTTTTCGAATTTTTAATTAGAATTTTATTTATTTAAAAATTAAGCGACATTTTGGCGTGTTTCTGCTATAACTTCCGAAAATATTACCACACAAAAAAGATTTTTACATCAAGTTAAATATCAAAAATTTATCTTTTAAATGATACCAATGTTTTAACCTTAAAATTAATTTTCTATTTATAATGAATTTTGAAATAAATATTTTAACTCTATTTTTCAACAATATTTTTTCGTGCAAAATAAAAATAAAATTTAAGTTGCACGAGCACGTTTCGCATTCATGGGAAAAAATTTTTTAAAAGTGTTGCCATCACATTGATTAAAACTCCAATAAAAAATAAATTAAATCTTTTTTGGAAATGAAATCTGCAAAAATATAATTTTCGGCACGTGTCTGTAGGAAAGGAAACATATATGAAATATTATTTTTTCTAAAAAATAAATTCAAGAAAAATTATTTTATGATCTTTTACACTCTCTATATTATTAATCAAATAAATCAGTTTTATTTTAAGGCAAGTTTTGTTTAATATGAACAGGATATCCATTCAAATCAGGGCCACACAGCTAATTTGCAAACCTTTAGTAAGTCACAGATCTGCTAAAATGGTCTAAATGGAAAATGATTATATTTTATGTAGCTTGATTCAATAAATGCTCTAATAAATAACGAATTTTTGATTTTACATTAAGCTTCTGCTGTGGAAATCACGATGAACAAAATGTTCTTGAAACACTAATATTTTAAATAAAAAGATTTAATTTCCAATCAACTAAATCAATCACTTAAACTGACTGATTTATGAAAATTTGAATATCACTATTCAATAATAAAAGAATAATTTTAGATTTTCCATCGATCGTTTCAAAGAAAATACGCCAAACGCAGGTGTCTCAAGATTAATTGGCCTAAGATTATTAAAATGTTGAGTTTTTCTAAATTTTTAACATTCAAAACTACATAAATAAGTCTTAGTTGATCGTGGAAAATAGAAACATTCATTCGTTTATTTAAAATTTGGTGTGTCCAGAATATTTCTCAGAATATGATACCTTACTGCATTAAATTTAGACTTCATAATTTTTGAAATATATTTATAGGCCGGAACAAAATATTATTTTTGATTTCATTTCAATCCTCTTGAAAGCAAAACTAAAAACTGAATTTCATGCTGAATCTGAGAAATTTTTGTTGAATTATTCTTTGAGATATTACATAAATTATGAAAAATATTTTGTAGTTCACATAAGACTTATATACCGAGCGATTTTGTTTGCAATACTCATATTCAATAATAATATTAATAAATAAATCACAATAAAGATGATAAATAAAATAAAACGCTTGGTTTTATTAAAAAATATCTTTATATTAATTGCAATTTCCTTATTTCCACTTTAAATTAACGGAAATGACAAGAAATTAGCAAAATATATATAGTAAATTGAACGATACGATTTAAACAACAGTATAAGTTTGGTATGTATATCAAAATTTGAAGATTAAAAATGTTTTGTTTGAGAATCTATTAAGAGACTAGTTACTTAAAATATTTAATGGAAAATTGTAGAGAGCGGTAATACTGGCGAAAAGGCTGGTCGCCAAAGGTGGCTAGTTAACAATAAATCTGAAAGTGTATGTTTGCCAGTTCTCTTCAGGTCAGATAATTTGACCTTAAATAATTACATTTAGCACATATACATCTTGGAAGGTGGGGAATTGTCAATGTTTTTGAAATGTTAATTGGAAATTTAATTAATTACATATTGAACAAAATTTTGTTTCATGTTTAAATATCTTTCTAAATATAAAAGAAAAAATTACATCACATAAAAATTTAAAAAAAAATGTTACATATTTTTAATTATATTAATTTTATGTTGTATATTTATTATTATTTCCTATTAAATTAAAAAAAAACATTTTAAACATGTTTTTCAACAATATATTTCCTTAATTGAAATTCAAATCGTTTCCGTTATTATTACTAATATTTCATCCCGGCGTTTTACTCAAGATTGATAATCAAAATATAGAGATTGAATTTACTTTTTCTTGTTGAGTAAGTGTCAATATTATTCATGTTTTTAATAAAATTTTATCTATAAATATCAGCAATTTCCTAAAACTTAAAGAAATACCAAAGTCAGTAAGAGAACTGATAATTAAATAAGAATTTTAATAGTTATAATTTTGTTGCATATTTATGCTTATTTACTGAAATATTTCTTGTTAAGAAAAATTTATTTACATCTGTTTTAACTCTAACAATACTGAAAGGCCCCCAAGCACCCATTCTACAAAACTATGGTAACTACCTATACGCCTGGAAATCTCCTCCCCCTCTTTCATTGTGTGATTTTTTTCAACATCCCTAACATGTATTTGTTCATTAGAAAAGATCACAAAGATGGATTTAGGAGACATGGAGGCTTTCTGAGAATTTTCAAAAAATATCAGAATATAAATTTGCTTAGTAGCCATGAGTTAAACAGTCTTCTTTTATATTAATCCCTTAAGGATATGGGCTATCACTGCAGTTATCTTATCCTTGAAACCCAGACATTCTGAGTAACTTGACTGTTTCGTTAATGGTTCCATGATGTCATGGGACTTCACACCATTAGGAAGGTTTACATGGGTACTAAACAGAAAAGATATAAGGATATGAAAATAATATGGCTTTAAGTCTGAATGACTGAAGTCTGCAAAAATACATTTTTGCAGAAACCATGAACAAGTTATGTATAGGAGATTTAATTGAAATTAAACTAATACTACTTCTGGCTAGTTATATTTATAATTACGGTTTAGTTTTAAAATCAAACAAATATGAAGTTTTTAAGCATGTCCATTGTTTAACCATGTTGATCTTACCCAGAATAAAATTTGATATTATAAATATATGGAATGATGTATGCTAATCTAATTGAAATCATAATTAATTTCCTATCCTAATTAATTTTTTATCGTAATTTGGCCCATATTAATTTCATTCTAAAATTGCTTCTTATTTCCTGATCCAATTTCACACTTTTATTTAATTGCTTTTAATATGCTCTCTAGAAAACTGTTGAATTCAGCAGGTTCTCGAGCTCTGGGCGAAGAGATAAAAATCCCTAATGCTTACCAAATTCTTTTGAAAATACTTAAAATTCCTTTGCCTGAATCGATACGTGTCAAGTAAATCCCTAACAAAAACTCAATATAAAATCACTGATGGGAAAAATTTTGGTCTCATCTGATCTTGTGTCGTGATGTAGACTGACACAATTCTTAACTCTCACATTCTGTACTTAAATCATACCTCCCGTTGTACCTCTCATATTCTGTACTTAAATCATACCTCCCGTCAAAGATCTAAAATTCTAAAAGTTTCTTCTTCTCGGTCACGCATCTGCCAGTATATTTTTACCTATATGAGCATATAAATTTCAAGAAGACTATGAATATTAAAACTTTCACCGCATTTTTGTCTAGAAGTGAATAAAAATATTAAAAGATTGCTGCTTAATAGAATCTACATAACTTATTATCTCTCCCTCAAGATATTCCCTGTCTATTAAATAATTCAAAAGCGCTTGCTCCGAAAATCGAGTTAAATTAAAAGCACAAAAACAAACTTACCCAAACACAGCAGAAGTTCATCCCAGCTAACCACTTCCAAAGCTCCATTTCAGGTAAACACACTTTGTTCGAAACTGTTTGTAGTTGCATTATAAATAAATGAGTATGAATATTTCAAGTGGTTGAGTTTTCGCTGTTGCTTTCACCAGAAAATCCCGTGCGTCATTTCTCTAAAAATGTCACTACCGACTTGATTGGATACTTATTAGAAGCTCGTCTTTAACAATTCAATATAAATATTAGTTTAAAATTCAAGCATAAAGACCTTCTTAGTTAATGAGTTTCGAAAGACGAATAAATAGAATAATATGTTGCAGGGCATTTAAAGGGATTCGGGCTTTTAACTATGCTCTTGAGTGTCGAGAGTATATTAAATTTTGAAATACTCGTCTACGAGAGTTCTAAGAAACTTAAAGATTAAGCAAAAGATTCAGACAGAAACATGAGATTTTATAATTCTTTAAGAAATTCTTTTTCAAATGAATTTTGTTAGAACTGATGTTAGCACATATTTGTTATTTTTGTATTAGCTACTATTAAATTTCTATCATAACAAAAACAAATTTTTCTCAGTGTTTTCAAATAATGTACTACAAATCGGTTTTTGAAATAATATTTTCGAAAATTATAACGGAATTTATCCAAAATTTTATATTTTTATTCATTTTCGATTAAAATTGTAATTTTATATCTATAATATTTATGTTTATATAAAAAATGTAAATTTTAATATCTCTTGGTCAAACGATATGAACTTCTTTCTTTCGCCACAGAATAGCCCCAAACTTTGAATCTCTAGGATTCCCTGTCTGTTGAAAGGATGTACTTGGGAAGATTTATTAAGAAGAGAAGCACTTTATTGATAGACACAAACACACGCATAAGCAATTTCTGCATTTTTACTTTATTACCAAAGATTTTATTTTGCATATTAAGTAAAAAAATAAATTTTTTAGAAAATATCTAAAATAACTAAGAAGAAAGAAAATTAGAAAATGGCTAGCAAATAGTATGATTTTAGGAATACTAACACATTCAACTGGGATATTATCTTGCGCAATATAAACGATGAAAAAATTAAAATAGTAAGCATAGTTCAAATTTATCATTAAATTTGCCATTTAAAAGCATCACTGAAATGCAAAATAGAAGATAATTCATTCTCAAATTTTAATGCAAAATGTATGAACAATACTTGGATTGTTAATATAGGACATTTATATATATATATAAAAATGTAAAAACGCTGCTATTAAAAAGCACAATACATGCAATCATTCACTCTTAATTTAAAAGGGGGGACATGTTTTTATTCCTTTTATAGAAAAATATTAATAGAAAAATGCTTTTAATAACACTTTTATTCTCTGAGATATAACCATAATTTTTCAAAAGTCGAGGAAATATTTTAGGATAAAAATTTAAAAAAGTTATTATAAATTCATGCTTTAGTTAATTTATGGTTAATAACTGTTTTCGACGTGATTATAGTGAAGAATTTGTACATCTTTTTAAAATTTCAGTTTAATAAAAATTCCGGTATTCCTGTATTAAAAATATGCTACTTCTTTTGGGAAGGAAAAGGTTAATTAAAAGCATTAATCTCATTTCTGTGGGAAGCATCGAAGTCAGTTTAAAAGTTAAGGAAATTGCAGAGGGACATACAATATTTAAAAGAACGAGGTTAAAATATTACGTCTTCATCTTATTTATGTAGATAAAGATTTAATTTCAATTTAAAATATATAATAATTTAGATATCTTATAGCAAATGAAGGCTTTGATTTTGTAGTAGTAATGATAAAATTACTACTTAATTATTTCATATATTTTCTACATTATTATTCTCTCTAATTTTGGAAATAGTTATTCCAAAATATTTATATAATTTTCTACTAGTTTTGATGAAGGTATATGATATTGCATCAAGGAAAAAAATAAAATATCGTCTAGTATATCTTAAATTAAAGAAAGATACGTGAAAATAAAAAAAAAACAATTCTTATCGAAAATCACAGAAGGAAAAATATATATAATTCAAACTGACCAAAAGAATATCGTATATCATGTATTCTAATGGAAAAAATTAAATTAATATTCTTTGTATGACATAATTTCAAATTTTTTTTTATTTCTTCTAGAGGGATGTGGAATATTTTCAAGTAGATATATAATTTGTTCATTTAAATGTATACTAGGGCCAAAGAAACATTAACAAATTACAGTTTAAATGTACTTATTTAAATGTTATTCTGTGTTTATATATCCTTTCACAGAAATTATAGAGAGTATTTAGATTTTATAACTGTTGAATAGCTGATTTAATAGCCAGAAGTGATATGACTATATACATTTTCCCGGAATTTAACAAAAATATTTTTAAAGCATTTTTATTATTATATTGACAATCAGGTGTGCTTTTCCAACTACTACTAGCAGATGTCACACTACAGAATCTAAATTCTGTATTTTTTCATGAATTAATTGATAACTAAACTGTATAAATATAGATAGTAATACTCTGCATTTATTTGTGAAAATAGCTCTGCAACATATTGCAATTGCAGAAAATTTCAGTTCTCTAATACACAGGGAAATTTTCAAGGATCTATTGTAAAATTATATGTTTACATAAAAATAAATTAAATGTATAAAAAATCTATTGAAATTTTCATTTACCAGTAAAATCGGAAATATTCTCCATACATGTAAAAACCATTTGAAGATTTTTTTTTAATCAAATGATATAAGTTAATTTTTATAGAGCTCTTTGCTTTAGGTATAGTAAAAGTTTCGAATTAAATTTTCTAGTGGAATGAAAACGATTTTTTTTAATATTCCAAGAAACCTTTCTTATTTATTATAAATATTTTTCATACTAAAGTTGAAATCTAATATCACGATATTCGTACGCATTTTTTTCCAGAAAGAGCAGATATTAGAATACACTGCATAATATATGAAAATTATATATATATTTATCAATATCTATATTTATATTCACTTTATACAGCTCATATAAATCTATGAATTTCAGTAAGAATAAACGAGTGTGTTTGTACGTATTGGCGCAGGTGAGACTAGTTGGATTCGAATTTCAAAATCTGCACATATATGCTTTGTTCAGTGTGAATGTGCACTATTGGAGTGATTGTTTGGGGTGGGGTGTCCCGCTACTGAAATCTTTTTAAAAGTAATAAAATATATATTGTTTTAATGATACCATGTTTTGCTGCGTAATATTTTTTTTTCTATTTTTATAAATATTTTTAAACCTATTTTACAATATATTTCTTTTTCTGTGTAAAAGTAAAATCATTTACATTCTTGCCAGTAATATTTCCTACTAGCATTTTTATCTTTTGATGTTGAGTTTCGACTTATGAACTTCGGTTTGAAGTTCCGACTTATTTTTATATTCATATTTTGAATTGTTTTCATTATGCATTTAACAAAATGAAGGCTGCATTTGATAAAGGTTTTGAAATTTTATACTTTTTTAAAGATTTATCTTCAGAAAGAAGAATTTTTAACTTGAAAAAAGAATTGTTTATGAAAGAAAAGAAATATTCTGATTGCTTTAAATGTAAGCCCGGAATACCTCTTTAAAGCCATTCTATATTTACTGAATTTTTCAATACTTATTCAAAACTCATTAATTCATTACACTCGATAATGTTTTTTACTGAATTCCCTGCCGAGAATGCATTTCAAAATATTATTACTTTAACTTTTTTTAAACCGAATAAATGTTTGTTTATAACTCTTATAACAGTTTGGGATTGGATATCACAGACACTGCTTGTTTAATATTATATTATATATACTTCTTAGATGAATAAGTTTAATTTGCTACTTTTTGTTTATCTTTCAATGTCATTTTTCATTTTGCCATTATTTTACTTTGCTTTGCATTTTTTTAAAAAAAATGGGATTGTCTTCATATTTGTTAAAATGAAATAAAGTAGATTTTTTAACTTACTTCCTAAGTGTTAGATTTCAGAAATTCATGTAGTTGTGTGTTGTTAGCATTAATAAGATATTGTCAACATTTTGTTATCACTTAATTGATTAATTTAATTGAAATTTTCCATGCAAGTGACGCCACCTAGTAATGAATTAAAAAAAAAGGGATTCAAATATTCTGTAAGTTTTATAATAATGAATTATCAATTAAATATTAAACAGTATAAAATAATTACAACGATTTAGTTTATTTATCTTTTTAAGCTACAAATATAACCAATTGTTTGAGAGCTAATACAAGGCTATTTGCAATAGAGTAAATAGTAATTAAAAAGCATTTAATAGAAAGTTGAGCTTAATGTCGTTCAGTGGAATAATTAATCTCCATTAAAAGAATTATATTTCTAAATAATGATATTATTATATTATTTCTATTCTCTAAATAATCAACTATTTTATCCATGTTTCATTACAATATTCAGGAAACTTCAATCGCAACTTAGCAGTATTCCTTTCTTAATACCAAATATCAGAAACAGTAAATATTATTGCTGATTAATTTTAGCTTAAAAGAGATTATACCTTTCACAGGAATCAGAGTCCGTAGCTCATCACTCAAACTTTGAATTAGGATTTTTTTTTCTTTTTTCAAGCTATTCATTTCATTTTTCCCATTCTCAGTTTAAATTTTTTACGCTCTGAAATGCCAACAAATTCCTATTTTTAATTTTAAATAAATATTTGCTTTCTACTCAGTTACTTCTTCGTTTTCACGATTACTTGAGAAGGGTAATTAACAGATGGGAATTGGGAAGTTACTTAGAAATTAATTATTACTTAACTAATTAGAAAATGATGTTCTATAGGAAGAGCTTTATCTGCAGGAAAAGAAAAATCCATGTGGTGACAGTTTTCAAACAGTTTTTGTTTTATTGGCACAATGAGTCTATTTGATATTGTTATAGATATACTAGTTGCTACTGTTATAGATATACTATTTGATACTGTTATAGATATATAGATATACTGTTTGAGTTTTCTGAATCAGAATATAGAATATATGATTTGGTCATGATTGTTGCATGAATATATCGTTATTTATTTAGACGAATTTTGTACCACTGAATTGTTACTTTTATTTAATATAACTAGAAGCAATACATATATAGATTAATCATACACATAATAAATCTAATGATAAGACAACTGAATTAAAAACTAAATTCAACAACCATAAATTATATTACTCGACAATAAGAAAGCAAAATGTCGCTCAACAATAAAAGCAAATGACATCTCTTCATAAATGAGTTGCTGTTTAAGCGAAATGAAAAAGAAATTTAGTTGAAGAAATCATTAAAATTTTTAGAATATTCTGACAAAGTATCATTAGATGGCATCAATATTGCAAAATGGAAGCAATTAAAAAATAATAAGAAAAATTAAGAAAAAAATACCTGAAAACTCGAGAAGTTCAAATATCGATATTACTTAAAATGTTTTGGTGTTAAATGAATTTTATTAAAGAGTTTCGATTAAAAATTTATAGAAAGTGATCAAAATTCATGAAATAATTTTATATGTCATCAGACGAATCTTTGACGCATCTTTTTTCACAAGAGCGAAGAAGCAAGGCAAATAATTAAATAATTTTTTCCAGAAAGAGCAATTCTCGAAAATTCAATGACTTGAGAGTTTTCTGATCTATGCTCTGATTGCCAGATACATTTCGAAGATAGATTTTTCCGAAAATCAGTTTACCATGAATACATTTATTAAAATATGTAAAGATAGAAAATTTATTTATTCAGCTAAAAAAAAATCAATATGTGAAAATTGAAATAAAAGTATTCAATAGGAAAGAAAGACAGAAAAAAGATGTATCGCAATTTTCATGACATGCCGGAAAGAAATAAGAAAATGCATACTTTTAATATGGCCTATATACAAAAAAAATATCGACAAATATATTCCTATGATTATTGTTAAAGAATATTTCCTAGTTCAATGGATGTAACCGAAAGCATAAAAAAGGATAAATTTGAAATCATATTTTAAATACAATAAATAATACATTTTCGAATTTTTTTCACAGACACAAATGTTGACACATTCTATTAAGGTTTGCCTAAAAAATTTTTTTAAAAAAATGTTACCGTCCCCTAGAAAAGGACTATATATAAATCACTGGAATAGTAGATTTATGCAAAAGGTTTTTGAATGTGTTCATGCAAAGTTAAGAGCACATCCATCTTTTTAACGGTGTTTGTTTTGACCGTGGCGCAATTTCAAAACGCTTCTGGAACACAGAATGAAAGGGTGAGCGCAAATAGAAAATAGTGTATCATCCATTGCATCCATTGTGAAAACAGAAAAGAATGTATAATTAAAAAAAAGTTTTGGGAAAATGTTTTTAAAAGAGTTTCAGATAATTATCTGAATGAAAACCTTTATCAAATTAAGGGACATATTTATAAGTAGGCATTTATTGTTTGATAGTAAAACATAAAAAAAATTAAATATCACCAAAATTGTTTTAAATCGATATATATATTTAGTCAGGAGAATATGCTTTCTTTTCAGTGCGACTTTGGTATAGAGACTGTGCTATAAAATTATTATGAAAATTCCATCAACTTCGACGATATCTGGGCCCATCTCTAAGCTTTTAAACTAAAAACTTAACGATTTGTCTCATTTCCAGAGGTTAAATTCAATACCCTCAGTAAATAAAGAGAAGCTTAAGAATTATGAAGATGGCTTGAAAAAATTTCATTTTGAGTTCGAACGCAGATTTCAAGATTTCAGAGCCATTCAAAGAAAATTGGATCTTTTTTCCAGACCTTTCAAATTGTGAAGCAGCGAGGTCGATTTGCAACTTGAATTAATTGAGTTGCAATCTAACAATCATTTCAAGCATTTTTTTCTAAATATAAAAAAGTTAGAGTTTGACAAATCATTATCGAAAGTAAATTTCCCAAATTTAATATCTCAAGCCCAGAAATCAGTGCCATGTTTGCTTCATCTTATATATGGGAACAAGTGTTTTCAACTATGAACCTTAGAGAGAATTATTTCAGAAGTAGACAGATGAGCATTTAGCCTCGTTCCTTAGAATCAGTGCATCTCACTTCGAACCTCAATATAAGTAACTGTTGAAACTTAATTAACATATATTTCAACATATATTACTAACATATATTTAAACTGTAATACTTTTATATTGTTTTTAAAATTTTAGAAAAAAATATTTTGGCCAGCCAAACTATTTTTTTTTTTGATTTTTGGCCCGCACTTGAAAAAATTTGCCCATCTCTGCTCTACAGTATAGGATGATTCATAATGAAGTATAAAGTTTCAACGCACTTATAAATCAAGAACAGTGCAAGATAATATATATCACATGTAACAGAATTGTATGGGGCTACTTTAAGTTTTGCATGAAACAGTCGCAAATGTGCTATGTTTGAACCATTAGAAGGGGTGGTACAATTTCTTTCTGGACACTGCACAGAACAAATTTACATTAGGGAAATTTACATTAATGAATTCGTGATTCAATTTTCCTCACAAGGGAATTAAAAACCTTCCCATTAACATGCAATGTTGCTTCATCAATTAAAACTAAGTGATCGGCAAAATCATCATTTTCAAAACGAAGCTACATAAGGCACAGAATCCAAAGCGCTTTTGTTTGCCAAAGTAAATCAGATTCTGTAACATCTGCACTTCGTATGGAATCATTTCCAGCTTCTTTTTTAAACATTCTCTTGACGGTAAGCAGAGAAATCCGAAATTCACGATTCAATCTCTGTGTTAATTTTTTCGGGCTTTGTTGAATGATAACTTCTTGCGGTAAAGTCAATCGTCCAAAAGTTAAACTTTTGCCGAAACAGCCAGTAGTTTTAAATTTTTCAGGCCATTCATGGATCTATTTTCAAATTGGAAATTCTTTTCCGACTTGTGTTCGAGAAAGCTATTCTTTAAGAGTTACGAATTCCGTTTTGCTAAATTAAAGAACACAAAAAAATGCCTTATCCACTACATTCGTCGTTATTTCAACTGGCTAGTCACATTGCATACAGCTTATTGTCTACATGCCTTTTGTCAAGGGCGAGACACCAACTTTAAGAGAGCATTAACCTTACGATTATTTAAGATGGTTCGTGTTTTTGACTCTTACTGTTTTACAACTTCTGGAAAGTGTATATTTCTTTATGAATCATTCAGTATTAATTATACCAATCGAGCGTTCGAACTTTTAAATGAAAAAAAAATAAAGAGAAGGTTTAAACAATAGCTGAATATATAAAAATTTTAAAAAAAGAATATTGTAATTTTATTGGAAGTGATTTTCATTTAGTAGTATTTAAAACAAAACTGTTCATATACGTCAAGCTAATTCACAAACTGCTTTTGAAGAAAGATCGATCATTCTTAAAATTTCCTTAATTTTCTAAAAAACAATAAATTTCTTTCACTGCTTAATTTACTTCCATACAAGAATAATCCTATCATTTTCCATTTATTAAAATAGTTTCTTTTTGGAATTCATCTATGAATATACCAAGTTTCCTCATCTGTTCATTAATAATTCCTTTTGAAGAAAAAAAAATATATATCCTTAATTCATTTAAAAAATTATATGCCATGCGACAGTTTCTATGACTCTGCTTTTATCCATCAACAAGAATTCATTATTCATTTTGTGATTTCCTGCTGTGCCAGTAAAAAAAGACAAAAACATCTGCTTTTCTTTTGTTTCTCTGGAATGTTTTTTTTATATTTTTTTATTTAGTGCTATTTGACGTAAAAAGAATAAGTTTCCTCGCTTAGCTGACTTAAACACGGAGAAGGAACTTTAGAAAAAACAGATAGATTTTATTTAGCTGAAAAAGTTCGACATATACTTTTCTATAAGTTTATAATTTGTAAGGATTTATCTCCTTTAATTTAATTCTACCCTTTTAAAAGAAATGATTTTTGTTTACATTTTCCGAGATATTTATTCCAGTTCAGAATAAAAATTCTTGTTGAGAAAAATTTCCAACCCTCTTATCTTTTGCTTTCTTTTGTCTGGAAAAAACATACCTAGCTTTTATTTTGTTAAAAAAAGTTAAGACTGTTTTCAGTCGAACGACTTGAGTTCTAACGAACTGTTTATCTGTTTATCTTTTCTGTGTCTTTTATCAGAATAGTTTTTGAAATAACCCTATTCCATTCATCAAAAAGAATTTTATGCCAAAATTTAAAGCGATCGCTATATAAATTATTGCTATGATAAAAACTAAAGAGATTATAATGTTTTTGGAATGCAGAATAAAAAATAATCTATAAAACTGAATAAAATAATGAAAAATAATTAAAATTTGAATATTTATACAATATAAAATATGGAAATAAATATTTTGATATGCTTAACCCTTTAAAAGACCATTATTTTTCTAGTCATGGTATATTAAAATAGTTTTAGGATTAAGATTGGCTTAAGTAAAGTGATTCATTTAGCTTATTAAATAAATTTAATTTGATTAATTAAATAATATGGGTAATTAGTAATTAAGTAACAAATAAAGATACACCATTATATGTGAGATAAAGAACTGAAAAATTTAAGCTTTTGTCTAATTGCGAAATTTGTCAGAACTTGGGCCTTTCTACATAATTTGATACGAAAACTGAAAAATTTGGTGGGAAGCATACTTTCCAAGATCCCTGAAAGGGGTAAAATAAAAAGTGCATACCTTATACTGGTATATATTTAATTCAATAATAATATTCTCTATTTGAATAAAAAATAGGAATGCTGGGAAATAAACATGTGTTTTTTTAATAATTGATATTTCACTATTGAACAAATCAATAAAATTTCCCTGCTTAATCAGTTGCTTTGTAAAGAGCAATTACAAAGGATGTTAAATAGATGTCATTGGTTTCTAATTAATGACAAACTTAGGAACATTTCGCTGCCTGACGTAAAATCTGATGATTATTGTGGGAAAATGGTGGTTCCAGAAAATACAATAATTATAACGTTATCTGAGTTAGGTGTCTCGCAGTTAGTATAGACGATTCTTCTAGAAAATGCTCTGTCCATTGGGGCTATAAAAAGGACACTCACACGAAACTGGATTGTTGAGCGCATAACCAGCTCTAATATCATTGAACATTGAAATCATTATCTATTTGCTGCTAGATAATAAGTTATGTTCTGTCGATTAGTATGTTGAATTCCACATGTACTGGCATTGTATACATTGCGATTTTGTTTTGACACCCGAATTTCATATCTGACTGTTTTGTTTCGTATTGTGTCCCGTTATTCAGCATATCCGATATCTTTCACCATAAATATCCATATCAATGGTATTTCATCGAAAATAATTTATTATCGTCAATAAAGGTCAAGGGTAATAAGAATAAAATTACTCGCATATAAACTAATTTTTTTAAGGAAAATTTGATACTTTTTCTACTAAGTCAATATAAAAAATCATATCAGATTGAGTTAAAAATTTCCTGTAATTATAATTTCTAATGATATTTCTGAAAGAAATTTCATTCAGATTTTTATACGGACTTTCTAAAATGTCAAAATGGTATATAAATTTCATTTTGATAGAACCTAATAAATATATCTCATAATAAGCTTCTTCTCTTTGGGGTAGGATTAGAAACATTTGAAAACACATATAACCAATGAAACAAGTATTGTAAAAGTAAATTTTTTTATTCAGTGTTTTTGTAAAAAAAGTTGTCACAAAATAGGTTTGTTAATGTAAGAAAAATAGGAGATGCATCAAAAATGAAAGTAGTAAAATTGTATATGAGAAGAAATGGTAAAGTGTTAATATTTGAATTACTTTAACCAGAACTGAGAAATATGCACTCAATGAAATAATCTAAGCAAATGTCATGCTATTTGTATAACTCTATTTAGATTTTGCTTCCTTAAAAACATGGATGAAAATTATTCTGACCAAATTTTAAATAAAAAGAATAAACTAGTTAAAACTTTTGAGAAGTTCGGAATAAAATCATAAATTAAAACTTCACATTTCTCCAAATGCCAATTCAAACAAAGAAATATTTATTTTCGCAAATAAGTAGCAGCACAAAGTAAGGTGCACAAAATCTTTTTATATATAAAGCAATAAAAATAATAATGTAAACCTTAATTTACTAGGCAACAATTTGTAACTACTGGAGCAAGGTATTACATGTTCATTACATATTGAAATATCTTTTATCCCCTTGGAACAGCTGTTAAATTAAGATTCCTTGAAAGAAAATACCTCTTATAATAAACCTCATGATATGATGTGGAGAAAATGTAGTTATTTTTTCTATAAAAATATGTAATGTTGTAGGATATATTAAAATGATTTATAAAGTAACGTTCCTTGAAGAAGTTAAATTAGATAAATTGTAATGGCGTTTCACTTGAAAGCTTCAATATTTTTTGAAAAATCATGTATTTTCTGTCATGAAAGGACATAATATGTCTAAGTGGCAATCTTAAGTTTTCTTCTAAATTTATGAACTTAATTTGAATGTTGATATAAAGTAGAGAAATATATTATTTAGAAATTTGGATTTTTTTATTATAAATAATTTTAAATTTTACTTAAAAGCTGCAATTATCATTTAGTGAAAGAGGGTGATACGATTTTTTTTTCTAACGAGATAATCTTAAAAAGAATCTAATTCTAAAAACTGGAAGAATTTCCCTTTTTATTCCAATAAAATTTATAAATAAAAAAAAGGATAAAACTAATAAAAAATTGAAATATTGAGACAATATTTATTATAAAAATATTTCATACAAGTAGAAAAGAAATGGAACGAAATTTGTTTAATAACTCAATTTTTATAGTAGATTATTTAATTATTTTATTCACTTTACGTTTATATAATAACCATATATATTTAATAATTTTATAGTGCAATATATATTTCTATATAACATTTTTAGGTTTACATGCGTCTTTTATTTAGCACCATTGAAAGGATAATAGTAATTATGCCGAATACAATAGACAGTATTCACTAACCTAATTTAAATATAATTGTCTGAAGCAAAAAATAAGGGGCATACGTTTTTGTCTTCCTCCAGAAACATATTTTTTTTTTAGCAATTCATGCAGAAAAAGGATGAAATTAAAAATACTGAAAATAATTAGAAATAATAAATCTTCATGAAAATGATTTTACTAATGAAATAATTCTCACTGTAACAATTTCTAGATAAATATTTATTCTTTTCTTTTATTGATTTTTAGTTCTATTCTATTTTTTTTTTACATAACGGGATCATAGGTTTTTCTTAACCCTGCTTATTTTTATTAAAATAAAAATATGAATTGAAGAATTAAAACTCAGTGTTTTCAACATATAAGTTATACAAATACGGGATAAATTTCTAAATAATGCATTCAGTTAAATATAATTTCATTAAAATATTTAATTTTATTTTGAGATGTATGTATATATATTTTAAATATGTAACTATGTATAATATTTAAAAATGACTTATTAAATCGATCGCCCTTTTATTATTGAAAGCAATATTAATTAGATAATTTTTTTCAATGGAAAATAAATTATGCTTCATTTACGAAATTAAATTGATTGCAAAATATTTTATAATAAGAAGTGATATTCCAAAATGGAAAAAATTAATTTCAAAAGTCAAAGACTTTATAATCTACGATCTTGAAATTTGCGTTGACATTTTAAATCGCCTTTCTTATATAAAATATATAAATATTCTTCTATAAATAATAAAACAGCATTTTTGCCTAAAAAAAATTGTTAATATTATTCTATATTGCGAAATTACAAAATAACCATCTTTTCGAAATCGATATTTTAATCTCATTAATGCATTAATAACTATTACCTACGGTTCCTAAACATTGTCTAAAAAATGAAAAAAAAATAAAAATATCAAGCAATTATATTAGTTTAAATTTATAGAAAAATTAAAAATATCGATAATTATTAGAAAAAAAACTATAGAAGCACTTAAATAGGAAAACAAAATTTGAAAAAAAAAGTGTTTAGTAAAAATATTTTTAATAAGGAGCTATCAAAATACAAAAGAATAAAAAAACATTAATTAATTGAAAGGACTAATAAGTACAAAAACATGAAAAAAAATTTCACTTTAAGGATTCTGCTTCTGACTACAACAACAAAAGCAAAGACAGAATTCAAAATATTATTTTTTAAATGTAGTATAAATTAATATAAAGAAATATTAATATGAAGAATAAATTAGTACGCTTTGAAGTAAATCCTTAAATTAATAAACGTGTTCGAGCCTTTAATGTTTCTAATAATGTATTTATTTTTCTTTTTCGACTTAACGTTTTATATATGCTTTTGAATAAATGAATTTATTTTGTAAATAAATAAAAAAATATTGCTTAAAAGAAAAATATTATATTACTTACTATCATTAATTAATCTTTTTAATTAAGCTTGCTCAAATCATATAGGACGAAAACAAAACTTATTAACAAAGTAATTTAAGAAATTGAAAATTAAAAAAATATTTTAGGTTTATTTTCATTCAAATGAGAGTTTATAAATCAAATTCACTATCAATTTTGAAAATAAGCTCCTTGATTCATATACTGAAGACAAAGTGCAAATTCAAGTTCAACAAATCATCGAAATGGTGAATTTTCTGCTTTTGAAATCTGTCAATAAATCGCTCATTTCAAATAACTCAGACAAATAAAGTCGTCTTTTCAAACAATTTTAATAAGATATTGAATCCAATACATTCCGTGAAAATAATTTTCCTTAACCAAATTGATTAAATTATGGCAAACGAATCTGTGAAGAATCGGTCGCAGTACATTTATTTGTTAATTGAACTGTAGCAGCACAGTAGCCGTTTGGAGTCTCGAATCGTAATTAAGTTGGATTCTTTCCTCCGCTGAATTTTAAGCAATAGTAGATACAAATACGTATTAACTAACTCCGATTCAATTATCAGTCCACATCTCCATAAATCAACATCAATGAGCTTTCAAACTTCCAAGTGGGAAAATTTTTCCCTGGTATTTTTTAATTTTCTTTAATTGCGTTGAATTCTTTTTTAAATATTTTAAAATGGTTTATTTAGTGAATTACAATAAATTTTATTCTCGAGGTAAGTCGATAATCATTTTGAAACGAGTGATAAAATAAAAATTGTTATCTTAGAAATTGCTAATTCAACAGTTAAACGGAAGTGGGAACATTAAAGGAAGCAAAATAACAGAAAATGAAGTAAATACAATATTATGAATTTAAATCACTTTTAACCTTCTTAAGCAAAATAATAATAATAATAGTAATAATAAAATCGAATGCTCCTTTTACCTTTTTTTTCATTCAAAATGAAAATGTAAACATCGGGCAATTAAAACTGCACATTAGAAAGATAAAGGATTTGAATTAAACTACTGATTATATATTAATAAATCAAAATACGGTAATCGAAGAGTATGAATGTTTTACTATTAGCAAAAATATTGTCACTGTAGCCTAACAATTATAACTGAAATTACAATAAAGCGATTAAGGCAGCACATGAGTATCTTAAAATGAAAAAAAATATTGAAATTTTTTTTTTCATTTTCCAATTTCTTATTGGGAAGCTCAACCCTATTTTTTCGATTTTAAACCTAAATATTAAAAAAAATATTTAGTTTCAAGTTTTTTAAGTGTTGCCAGTATTAAAGTTCGACTACTCAAGGAACGCTTTTCATTTTATTCTTTATTTTGAAATGTTTCTAAATTTTATAAACTTTATTTATTTAAAAAAGTATATAACAGATCCATTCTTTAGGTAAAATAGTTATTACTTTACAGTAATTAAATTATTTATGTTTATGTTCTGCGTTCTTTTTGAATTTTTATTACAACCTAACATATAGACGATGGATATTTTCAAGACCAATAATAGATTTTACACAATGCTATTTTTAGTTAGAAACATTGCAGTTCAATATTTTATTGTTCCTTATTTATTATTGTGTTGAGTAAATATTACGACCAAATCGTTTTCGAGTTACTAAGCTTGTGAAAATGTTTTCAAGAAATAGCAGATGAGTGAAAATAATTCTGGAAATCAGCTTTCTGCAGATATTAGGACGGAACTTCAGATTACAAATATTTTTGAATGCAGTTGTTATGGATCAATTTGAAGAAATATCTGTTGCATCGAAAAATATTATTGTGGCCATTGAAAACAAAATCAGTGAAGAATAAAATCGCACGTCAAAAAATCATAAAAACTAAATTGATCCTATTTCACATTGAGAAGAGATTAGAAAATGTATGTATTAAGCTGATTCATTCGTATTGTCTTTACACCACTTTTAAAGATATTGTTTTCAAAACATTTATGAAAATTTAAATTGAGGTTAAGCAGTGTAAATTTGTGGCTTTTATAACCAGTATTATAGAAACTGGTCAAACGCAAACTAATTTGTATAAGAAAATATATTCAATCATATTGAGTTAAAATAGTGCTTTAATTCATTGTACAAGTTTGAAAATAGCATATTAAGACACTAGATGTCGCATTCTACGATTTTTATTTTTGTTGATTCATTCTCGAAACCCTAACGATTTTTCTATTAAAGAAAAAGAAAAAAACATTATCAAACTCGTCTCTTTATATTTTTTAAAGTTTTTACCAGTTTTTTTTAGATTTGAATACTTCTAGAATAATAAGCATTCAAAACTAATAAAAAGTCTAATTTTTAGTAACAAATTAAAATTTGTTGTCAGTAATCCAAGAGATATAAAGCATTTGAAATATCCAAAAGAATAAAAAAAATAGACATTTTATATGTTTTTAAAAGTTCAAAAATTTTAGTATGATTTGTGTTTTAAAATAATACTGCTCGGTAAATTGGCATTTTCTTAAAATTTGTTTAATAATATAATTTGCACAGAAAATATCATATTATCTTAATATTACTCTATATTCTAATATGTATTCATTTTTTGAAAATGGGAACTGTGAGGCTTTAAGCAAAGAGGTTGTTTTATTAATCTAGTGGCAACACAAAAATATAAATAAAATTTTAGAAAATAAATTTTTTCTTGTATTTATCTTAAAATTATTGAATTGGCGTCTTGAAATAGGCAGTATATACTTTTCCGACTGGATGTATATAATATTGTAATGAATGCATTTATCATGAACATTTTTCAAAAGATTTTTTCTAATTTCTAATATTAATTAAAAGCAATTTTATTAATGGATGAAATTCTTCATTCGGCTCAAAAATATTTTTTATCTACATTCATTTTTTGAAAAAGCGATTTAAAACTTGAATTTCCATATTTATTAAATTCTGAAACTTTGAGTGCAACGTTTGTTTTACTATATCTATTATGTTTTGATATTTCAGTAAGTTTTTCGATAGAAACTTATTGTAGAATAATAAATTAATATAAGCTAATTTTCAAGTTTCAAAGGAATAATTGTATAACATAATTTCTTTGCTATTCAAAAATTTTTAAATATTGTTCAAATCGAGTGTAGATATAAAATATTTCAAAGCATGGAAATTTCTTTCAGTGCGAATTCTTCTAAAACTGTGTTTAAATTATTTTTATATACAACTATGAGATTTTTTTTATTTTCGTTTTTTAAATCGTGTTCAAATTTCATCTTTTATATAAAACTATTTCAGATACTTTTTATTTAACTACAAGCCATTTGAAGAAGGTTCAATATTTACCTTACTGCAAATAAAGCGATAAAAAAGTTCTATCTAATTGCATGCAAGAAAGAAAATAATTTTATTTTTCCAAATGTGTGTTCAAATTCGTCAATGATTTGCATCTTTATAGCTTGTAAAGTGGGTAAAATCTAAAATTTATAGTTCAAAAAAATCACATGTGTTCTTAAACATAAATTTTATCATAATTTAGTGTTCTAATAAATTTAAATAAAATTTAATTCGAAACTAAATATCATTATTGAGTTCAAAAGTAATTAAAATAGATACACTGATAAATAATTGTATGTGCTCATGACAGCGTTATAATTAAGGAATCCTTAATTATAACGCTAAAACGCCGTAAAATAATCTATTATTTAGAGTCAAGTGAAACGAGATTAATGAGATTAATTCTTGATACGCTATTATAATTCTTCACCCAGTATCTTTGTAAATCTTAGCATCTAACTTAAACAGCAATTTTCAACCAAATGAGAATTTAGTTCTGTTTTAATTGCGAAGGTGAAACTCTCTATAGCCTAATGAAGCCATGCATTCGAAAGGATTATTCCAGGCTGTGATATTCGGCAGCAAAAAAAAATCTTGACGTTTCGAATATTTAAATAGCCTTTTTCTAGGTAATGTTTAAGAATATTAAAAAGAACCCACTGCTCTTCTATAATTTCTGTGCATCCGCGCTAAGAGGATTAAAGATAGGTCTCAATTTTATGCGGTGGTTAGTCAAAAGAAATTACCAGCATTTCTTTAATATGTAAGGAAACCGTTAAATTATTGTGAATACATTTTAAACTGGATATATGGGGGCTATTATTTTTTTTTAATTTAATGCTTCCATAATATAATTTCATATTAAACGGATGAAAAAAATCATTTCTTTTAGTTGTTTGCAATTTATTTTTTCTTTTGATTTATAAAAACTTACTTCATTTTACTAAATCTACTATTATAAAGAATTTAGTTTTGGAAAATTGTAGTCCTCATTCTAAAACTGTGAACATGATAAAATTTTTAAATATAATTTCCAATAGTTACCAAAGAAAGCTTACTTAATTTTTCTATTAAGCAAAATAAGTTTTAATTATAATCTGATTTAGTGTAGTGGTTTCTTAGAGGGAGTAAAAAAATGTGAAAACTGAAAATAAATATATAAATAATGCTTTGATTTTTTTATTTGATATTAAAATTGTTTGAACCAATAAAGCTATATGTAACTTTGTTATAATACATAAATTTCCCACACAATAATTCTAATGCAGATATAATTAATCTATAGAAGTATTAAGCAACGATAAAATATTTCTGTTTTTGGCAATCTTTCCATTAAAATGTCGATATATCCTCTCGATTTCAAATCATTTGTTTTAAATTACTGAACTTTTTTTTTTTACTTTTTATGGCAAATAATATAATTTTGTGGAAATAAGTTTTATTCCAAATCGTTTGGTTTTCGTCACCCTCCCCCCAAATTTATCTTTTTCAATTGCTGAATCATTATCACTTTAATATTATTATTACTATCAGTGCTGAAGAATGAAGAATATTTAAAATGGTAATAAATATTCATTATTTTAAAATAAAAAAAACTACTTTTTACGACAATTATGATAAGGTAATTTATTACACAACGTAGTTTTGCGGAATAGTTTTATAATATTGAGTACTGAAACTCTCTCTAAACGTTTAAAGAATTTTGTTTTGAGTAAAATCAAATTAAATTATAAATAGATGGATTTATAAGCCAGAATATTTAGGTGGACCGAAAGATTTTATTTTCGTTGTGGATCTTCTTTATATTCAAAACTGAAACTGCTATGCAAGACTGAAACTTTTTATTTCTAGTATTTTGAAATAAAAACTTCGCATCCTACTATTTAATAAAATTGCATTATTTAGAAATTAGCTTATATATCTGCCAGGTATGCTATGAATTATTGTAACTTTATTTATAAATTAAAAAATATATATTAAAAATTGCGTGTAGAATTCACGAAAAATCTATTCATTTTTGATAAACAGAAATATTTACTTTCCTTCAATAGACATTTGGAAAAAAACGTTTTATCTGATGTTTTATGAAATGATTGTTATAAATAATCATTTTAATATTTAATCATTGCTTTCAAAGATCTACCATCAATGATCTTGGAAATGACCTTCAGTTAATGATTTTGGAAATCACCTTCAGTCAATGAAACCATAAAATATTTAGATCATGCAACATTGATTCTCTATCAGAATACTACTCAGAATTCTTAGTATTTCTCTGTTTGTGATATCAATTTAAAGATTCAGATTATTTATCACTTTCATTCCTCTTAGAATTCGAAGATAATTCTTAATAAATTTTTAAAAAATATGCGGGAGTACCTAAATGATCTTAAAAGTTTTGAAAACAATGAACAATGCATATAAATTATTCTTAATTGGAATTTATAAAGATGATATGATGTTAATGGCCTTTTATATCTGAATCTGTTTGCAATAGAATCAAGAAAAATATCTTGCATTTTTTTTTTGAATCAATGCTGTACTATTTATTTTTAGCGTAAGATGCCACACTATTTTTTTTATAAAATGCAGTCTTTGTTCAGAATTAAGTAACTAATTTGATGCATTTTCTTATCAAAATTGTTTATGTACTTAAAAGAATCAAACTCCATTATTCATGTAGTTCGAAATGCATTAAAATATGCAAACAATTTTTCGTAAATCTTAGTTTTAATATTAAATCTTCAAACACTAATAAAGAGTGTTTGCATAAGTGTTTGGGGAGTAGAATGTAACTGATTTGACAACTTGATTACAAGTTATCAAATTTAGAACATACTTTAGAGTGGGAATAGACATAATGGAGCTATTTCCACAAAATTCAGAAGAACTTTAATGCATCATTAATTGAATGATTATTTGGAAATATTCAATATTTCCGTCATAATTTCCAAAATCATTAATGCAGAAAAAAATATTTTTTACTTTATTAAATCACACAACGTAACTGGAAGGACACAAGGATAATTTAAAAGCTTATCTTGGTTAAATGTTACAAGAACAATATTGTTACTTAACGTCTCGTGTCTTTTTTTTTGTCCATGTCTTACTCAAGAATGGAAAAAAATAAGCAAAACATTATCAATTAGAGTTCCACATAAACCATTAACTAATTAAATTTATCAAGAGAATATATAATAAATTTACAAATATGAATAATAAATTTACAAATAAGAATAATAAATTTAGTATAAAAAGAATAATTTACAAATACAAAATCTAAAAAAATGTATCTATAAATTTGTCTTCGAAAGTATATAGATCTTTAAATAGAAGATAAATGTATAACAGATTAAAAAATCATTACGAAAAATTAAATAAAAAAAAATGGAAATGTACATTGCTTGAATTCAAAAAAATTGTCCATATAAGCTCACAAGTCCCGTAATGTCAGATCACAACAAATATTATTATATGGTTATATTTGATTTATTAAGCACTAATTCAATGTTATACAATCTTAATATTTTTCCATTATTTTTCCAGCTTGTTATTTTTAATATGCTGAATTATTTTAGTTAATTATCCTTTCTTTGAAGTTTAAAACCTTTTTATATTTTATATATGCAGATATATCTATTTATCCTTGCTTTTAAAGTTTAATGCATCGTATTTTTAAAACTATCTTTTATGTTTCAGAAATAGGTGATTTAAACCTGGATTAAAATATCTCAATAGATAGATTTTTAGATTAAAAGCATATAATTTTATTTTCAAATAGTAAATATTAAATATTCTTCCAATGGGAGGTGCTATACAAAAATAACGAAAACAAATTGATAATTCATAGATATCTGTTCCAACAATCGATTTTTATTCGCATACGTTATTCACTTAGTTTGTGAGAATTTGTACTTTAATGTAAACACTAATACAATGCTGGAATTGGAGGACATATGTGTTATCTAAAAACATATATTTGGCTGATTTTTTTGTTTATTTTGTGAAATATTCTACACATGAATTGAATTGTGTAGTTTAAATATATTAAATATAGTTATATATTTATTTCAATAAGCATAATGCCTTTAGATGAATAAAAATTACTTTTTCATCACAAAGATTTGATTTCAAAACAGTCAGTAGATATTTTCATTATTCATTCATCTCTTTTCATGAAACATCCAAATGAATTTATTTCTCGAGTAAGAGAAAATCCTTTGATATTAAAGATTTTTGTGATAAAAATGAATCATACTGGTAGTTACAAACAACATGAATGTTAATATCAGTATTAATAATAATTTAAATCTGTTGAGTACGATAAAAATATATTTATTTTAAAGTCTTAGCCTAATGTGCTTTGAACCACTTCAGTGAAATGTATATATATATTTCTTTTATGATTTAATTTAAAAAAATTACTCGTTTTTAAACTCAGGTCATAGTGTGCGAATAGTTTGGAAACGTATCAAAGTGCTCAAGAAAAATTGTGTAGAAAAAGGAAGCTTGAAGACCCGATTTTTTCAACAATGCAACTGAGAATATATTACTGTCATAATGATATTTTTTTTAAATCCTAACTTCTTTACCTTATCTATACTTATATAAAGCTCAATGTGTGTGTGTGTGCTTGTGTTGGCGCTCTACAGGCCAGACCGTTTTACCTAGAGCCACCAAATTTGGTACATGTATACCTTAGAGGTCGGGAATACGCACCTGGGGTCCCTTTTTTGAATTTTTAATTAGAATTTTAATTATTAATTAAAAACTAACTTTCCCACCAAAAAAATCTTCCACTTTCCCCACCGCCAAATGAGTAAGGCTTCAAGTTTTTTTTTTTCCAACTCTTATGGGGCTATGGTTAACATTTTTCGGCCGATTATTTCAAATGATTCTGTTTATTTTCTTAATGTTTTATGCATTTAAAATTAAATATTGTTAATTAATCGATCTTTCAAATTCATTCTGAAGTACTTTTGCATTAAAATAAAGCAGAATAAAGGAAATTAAAAATTTCTAATCCGCATAGCGTTACACCAACTGGCGTAGAAAAATTCGCAGATTTGCGTTACCGTAACTGGAGGTGAAAATTCACGCATGCGCACTGTGTTCTGATTGCTGACAACTATTAACAACATATGTGAAATTGATTTAAATTATTTTAGGTTAGTTGTATGTTTTTGTAATTAAAATATATTTATGTTAGTTATATATTTTGTGTATATGCTTATAGTTTTAAGTACATCGTTTTATAAGTAATTTTTTTAAACCTTTTCAACCGATTATTTTAAACGATTCGTTTTATTTTCTTAGTGTTTGATGCATTTAAAATTAAACATTGTTTATTAATCGATCTTCTCATGATGAATCTGCGAAAATTTTGTTGACAAATTCTTGAGATATTACATAAATTCAGAAAAATATTCTTTAGTGCCCATAAAGTTTAAACGCTCTGTGACTCTGTTTTCAGTAATCATATTATAAAAAAATGCTTTATTTCAGTAAAAAATATTATTATATTAATTGCAGATTAATCCTTTCCCCTTTAATTTAAAGCATAAATTATACGAGAGGTAACAGAAAATTAGAGAGATACATATTACGTTATGACTGAAGGCCTTTATAATATTATGAGAGAATTATATGACAATCAAAATTTGAAGTTTTAAAATATTTTGATGTAGGAATGGCATTCCTATTAAAGTAGGAATGGCATAAAATATTTAATTATTAAAATTTTAACGAGTATTAGATTGGCGAACCGGCTGGTTGCCAAAGGTGGCTAGTTATGAATCAATACACTCACAACCATTAGTTAACAAATGCATTTTAGCAGTAGATAAACTGAAAATACTGTCCGTTTATATTTTTGATTATTGAAAGAAATTCCATGGTATATATTAGAAGGCAGTTCTTCATTCGCAAATTTTAAACTGATGTGATACAAATATCGTATGCGTATAGAGTTTAGATGTGCATAACATTTAAAATACATTTGTTTCATCAATCAGTGAATACTTGTTATTTTGAACATTGGATAATATCAAGCAAGAAGCTGTCACATAAATGAACATAAAATTGATTAGACAAGGCAGTAAAAGCATTAGTATTTTACAGTTAGATCAATATAGATAATGTAATGATTTAAAATGAATCAACATTACCTTCTTTTCAGCAATATTATTCGTTCAATTGACACAGAGTGTTTCAATAAAAGTGTTACAACATTTTAGATGAAATAGATATAACTTGACCCCTCAGAATCGCATACAAATTCAATTTCATAAATGTTTACCAATTTCTTCAGTTGGGGTTGCACGTGTGAGGGATTTCTGAGCTCTTTCTATGAGAACATTCACGGTTCCATAACAGTATTCAATGGTCATAATCAATAACAAGATTTCAGTTCATATTGATAAGTGCATGACTATAACCAATAGCTTAGCAATGATGCCATTAAACCTAAAATTTAGATAAAAAAATCCTAATTTAAGTCAAAGTTGTAAAAGCGCCTACATGGTCGTCTCTAAATGCACACTTTAAATGGGACGATAATATAAACCCTGTATACCCACCAACCAAATGAATGCAAAAGAGCAAGTAAGTGTTAAATTATTTTCTTTTATTTGAAAAATAATAAAGAATTGATGACATCATCTATCGAAAAACCGCTATGCCTATGTTGGAAAGGGCTAACATTTTCGTCACTTGAACTATACATATTAAATCGAAAAATGTTGAATCTGCTGGCTCAAATGGGAGGTCATTGCTATATCATTAATGATAATGAATATCTGCTCAGTAGACAGTTGTGCTGCCATTGGTTATGAACATTAAATTTCACTGCGGAATATTGAAATGAAGATTCTTTGTAAAAATGCTCAGGAATTTCGCTTACGTACAATGCTATAAACAGTGTTTGGTCGTCCTGCATAGCTAATGCGACTTCGAGTCGTCCTAGCTTATCCAACATTTACTTGTTTTGTTCAACATTTATTGGATATTTGTAAATTTATATCAAATTGTGTTTTAAAAATGTATTAAGTTAGTAAAGGCATTTAATAAGAGAAACTAATATCATTAAAATATCAAGAATTTTAGTTTTAAAATTTCTTCATTGAGATTATATTTTTAGAAATTTTATAGCTGAAAATGTCGAGTATGTCCTTCGAGTTTAATAATATCTTTTTTTTTCTACCAAATGTTGATAATTTTCGCAATGATCTCTTGAAGAAAATGTTTGTGGTACTTCATCAATATTTAAAATATCCAGTTTACTTGTATAAAACATACAAACAAATATTAATCATTATAAATAGCATCAAAATATGGTAACAATTATATAAATATTTACATAATTACTTATAAGTACTGTTTAAAAAATATTGAGAATTTGAAACTTTATTTTTATAATTAATTTATTGATATAGGAAACAAAGCTTCAATTTTTGAATTTTCTTTAGTTATTATATAGGATGTTTTGCAATTTTTTTCGATTCTAATTTAATGGTTAAATGTTTTTTATCCAATGTTCATCAATAAATTTGGAAGATTTATGGATGAAACTTTTATATTTCTAATGGATAGAACCGTTTAATTTTTTCTTTATAATTTTAATCCATAAAATTATTTTTCGTAATATTTCATGGATTTCCACAAATTGTTTCATGGATTTCCACAAATTGACAAATTGTTTCAAATAAAAATGACCTTTCTCATTCTAAAGACATCCTTTCATCCAAGTCACGCTTTAGTAAGAAATGACATTTTAAAGACAATCTTCCCTGGTAGCGAAAGAGAAACAATTATTCATCTTCCAACAGCTACTTCCATTCATCCTCTAAAGTATTTTAATCAGAAAT
Organism: Argiope aurantia; assembly: GCA_026543865.1. Taxonomy (NCBI): domain Eukaryota; kingdom Metazoa; phylum Arthropoda; class Arachnida; order Araneae; family Araneidae; genus Argiope; species Argiope aurantia. The sequence continues at coordinate 2,403 of JAPMOR010076162.1, read as the reverse complement.
GAAAAGTATCGACCGGAAGGATGAATTCAAAAGAAAATCAAATCCCGGACAAGGAGTTGTGCAATAAAGCGAACAGCCCAAATGCTTTTCCATCTCATTTCACTTCATTCCCTGCACCTTTGATTTCCTTTTCTAGAAATATTTCTTTGGATAGCTCCTATATTATGAGCTTTCTAAAATGAACACATTAACAAGTGTGGCCGCGCTGAGGCGAAGAGAGAGTCGATGCTCCAGGCATCACAATCAAGCAATATCTTCCCACAGTCTCTTTATGCTGATAATAGTAATATGGTATGGGACCTAAATTATATCGCTTATGTGATGGAGAATGGAATAAAAATGAAAATTCATATTTTTATAGTGTAAATATTTTTAGTTGTGCATTTATTGGATGGTAAAATAAAATATCTCTGGACTGCATTCTGAAATCAATGAACTCCACTGTACCATAATTTTGTATTCAATAATAATTCAAGTTGGCATTATAGTGAGGTACATAAAAAGAGAGTAGATGTTCCTGCATGACGATCAAGCAATATCTTCCCATAATCTCTTTATGCTGATAATAGTAATATGATATGGGAACTAAATTATATCTCTTATGTGATGGAAAATGGAATAAAAACGAGAATAAATATATTTTACAGTACAAAGAAAATATTCTCTGTTCTATTTCTTGGATGATAAAATATATATGTACCGCATTCTGAAATCAGTGAATCTCTTGTGTCAATGTGTCTCTTGTGTCAATAATGATCTATATTTCAAATTGGCATTAAGATGAAGGTTTTTGCAAAAATTAGACGATTATAATTAAAATAATTATTATCTAATTATTTTAATCATGACTAATCATACGACCCTCATCATCTAATTATTTTAATTATGACCTTCATATACATCTTAATAATGATCAGAATTAAAATAATTATTTATATGTAAATAAATATTACAATTTGTGTTTGAAAAAAAAAGATTAATTAGTTATAGATATTTTAGCAAAATTTTAATGTTATAAAAGATAGCAAGTAAAAAAAAAATAATGCAAATATCAATAATATAATGATTTTTATTTGACATGCATACTCCTCATAAACTCTATAATGTAATAGACAGCAAGACAAAAGTTTTTTTAATATATACGCGTTTTATGAACATTTGAAGTTTAAATTATTGGTTGTTTTTTACCAAAATTTCTCTTTCTTTTGCACTGAAAGCCTGTAAAATATGACAAAATAAAGCTATCTTAAAATGTACTTGGAACATCAATTCTGAATTGCTAGCTGAATATTATGGAAAGATACACAACATGTTTAGCGAAAAGTAAATACTCTGTGGTAGTGTGTGTGTGTGTGTGTGTGTAATGATATCTCTTAATCTAATTTAAATCTTTAGTATTTTCCTAATTTTTATCACTTTACCAATACCAACTTAATTCTAAAATATTTTCTTATTTCCAGACCCAATTTCACATTTTATTTAATTACTTTTAACACGCTTTCTAGAAAAATGACGAATTCAACAGGTTCTCACGCTTTGAGCGAATGGATAAAAATTCCTAATAATTTCCACATTCTTTTAAAAATACCTAAAATTACCTTGTTTAAATCGGCAAATGTCAAAGAAATTGCACATCAAAATCTCACAGTAAAATCACTTAAGGGAAAAATTTTGGCCTCAACTACTCTTGTGTCGCGATATAGACTGATGTATTTCTTAACACTTATTCTTTTTATATAAATTATATTAATAAAATTAAATTAAAATAAAATTTTGTTTTAAAATTTCAAAAGTTTTTTTTTCTTTTCGGTCAAGCATTTGCCAATCTATTATATATATATATATATATAATGGTAAAAATAAAATAATAATGGAATGCATGGCAAATGAACATTAGGGTATAAAATTTTATAAAATATAAACTGTATTTATATCAGGATTTCAAAAAAACAAATTGCGGAAGATTCTATAATATTGCAACATATACCAAATTTGTAATTAAAAATTGCAACCAATAATCCCGACGAGTCAACTAGTAACTAAAGGTGGCTAGTTTTAAATAATTAAAAAATTAAACTACTTTTTTGTTGAAAAATTTGAAAAAAATAAGTTTTGACAATCACATCCGTATGAATATGTTTAAAATATTTAAGATTATTTTTATCTGAATGCGCTTTGCATTTAAGAATTTTTTTTATTTATGATAAACATTCATTTCTTAAATATAACTAAACAGCAATAAGTTCAACGATGAAAACTTGTGCTCGGTATTCGCTGAGAAAATGGAGGAGTGAATGATATTTAACGAATTTTTGGTCAAGAGTATAAAGAAAATGATGCCAATGTAGAAATTTTTAAAACATTCTATTTAAATATCTGAAGGGTAAATTAGATTTAAAAAAA
>JAPMOR010076158.1:4669-40635 GCA_026543865.1 Argiope aurantia | reverse complement strand
TATTACACAGAAAAAATGTAAATGTATTGAATAGAGGCATAGCATTCTTAAACCTCGTTGTACGAAATTTTTAACCATTTTAATGCATTGAATGCATTTTATACGTATCGATATTTGAAGAAACAGTGTTACGTAGAACAGGCAAAATTCTTTCATGAGAACATTGTAAAACATATGGATAACTTTGATTTTTCACACATATACAAATTATACTTCTCTTTTATCCGTGAAATGACCATTATTTTCTTAGTCTGAAATCGAAAAGTCGACTTTTTGAAGGTGCAAGTTACCTGTTGCTTAAAAGCGGCATGATGCCATAGGGCTGACCTTCATTAGAATTATTAACCTACACAAGAAACGGATCATGTGTAAGACAAATTAACAATGATAATTAACTTATACATAAGGGATTTTACAAAAATATACACTACCTTCGTTATACCAGTTGGTCACCGAAGACGACTAGCTGTAAATGTACAAATGTTGAATAAACTTCTGATTATTTAAGAGGGGCTAGTTGGATTTTAAATTATATAAAAAAAACTATGGAAGAGCATACATGGCCTTCGTCACTTCGCTTCGAATCTCCAAGAATCGTGTTGGGATCCTCTGGAATCGCTACGTAATTCCAGCTTATTTCACCATGAAGTTGTTTCTGCTAGTAATCAAAAAAGATAAAATGCACAAGTTATGAAAATTTTATTTTAAATTCCAATAATTCTTATTAATTTTTATAAATTACTGAAAAGTAAATTAGCAGTTTTTGAAATAAATATTTTCGAGTAGCAAGAAAATAAATCAAAGTTAGAATTTTCGAAAGTTAATATATATATTTCTAAGATGCCTAAAAATCGATTATTTGCTTCAAAAACATTTAAAATTTGTTGGCAGTAGCAAATGAATATTTCATTACTTGGAACGACAGCAATCACCGAGTCAAAAGATTTTACTGGTGAGACTATATATATATCTGCCCATGACTAAAAACAGCTTATTCAGCGCCAATAATTTTCAAAGGATTTTCTTTGCATTGTATTTTATTTATTACCATATTTGTTAGCAAAACGAACTGATGAGTGCTTTCTCTTGAATTTGAATGGCATATGAACTGTCAGAAGGAATGAGATATTCTTGTTTATATAAAATATAATTTGTCGTTTGTTGAACCTGTATTTTTATCTTCATAAGGTTATGTTACAAATTGGTTACAATTAAGCGTGTTCCTTTGCATAAACCTATTGCTGGGGATACATTTCGTAATAACTTTTAAGGCAAATTAAATTTTAATTGAATCTGCGTTATCTCTTTTGCCTATCACTAAAAATTTCGTTGTTCATATTTTACGCCATATCAAAAATAAAAGCATTTCAAATTTTAGAGCAATTTTTAAACGTCAATCCAAGAATTCTGCCTGGTTTTAAGCCCACAGACAAACTCATATGGGAATTTACTTTTTCTTCCCAAATTTGCCCACATGCTAGATCAATCGAGAGTTTTCCCACAAAACTATGTTCATTCCTTCATTGAATAGATGAGAAAAAAAAAATTCTGAAATCATCAAAAAAACAAATCGTTCAATGAAAGCAATCTGATCATTGTTTTTAAAGTAGAAAGTAGTAATCAATTAATAACCGCAAATAATTTTAAAAATAGATAATAAAATTAGAAGACCGAAAACATGAATTCATTTTTAAAAATTGCTTCAAAAAATAGATTAATTGAAAACGTTCAAAATTTAGAATTTTCTCAAAGCATAAAAGAAAATTATTTGAAATGTCAATATACATTTTTCCGGCTCAAATTTTAAGTATTGGGGTATCCCATAAGCTTCTTTTCTATTTCAAATATGAAATGAATGCACAAAATTTACTGTTTAAGACATTATTTATTATATTATATATGAACCCTTTTGCTCTATTACCTCCTTCCATCTCTCAGTCTCATTGACTTCTTTCCAAAATTGCTATTTTTTTGGACAAGAAATAATCCTCGAGGTGCGCTTTTATTTAGCTGATGAGTTTCAGGCGCTTACCGCAAATAAAAAAAATTTTAAGGACAGGAAGAAATAATAATCAGACGGAGCGAGATCTGGAGAGCTTTCGGGATGCGATTAAACATCCCAATCGTATGTCAGTTTCTCTCTTCAGACTGCAATGCAATATGTGGTATCGCATTGTCATGATGAAAAACAGCGCCTCGTTGGTTCATTGATTCTGGCGTTTTTTTGGTATGGCAGCTTTTAATTGATCCAGTTGATAACAGTATTTCAAATAGTTTGTTTCACCTTGAGGAAGGAGTTGATAGGGAATTACGCTTTTCCAATCAAACTAAATGGACAAAACTACCTTTTGGTGTGTGGTTCCGGCCTTGCGACAGTTGAAGACCTATTGTCCTTCCACCGATGACACAGACGGCTAATAGATAAGCCTGCATATTTGCACAAGTAGACAGATAAGGCCATTCATAACGCGACCAGAAAAACTTTTGGGACAACCTAATAAACAAAGTTTTTGAACAAGATTTTGAAATGAAATTTCCGAATATTCGTAGAACTCAAAGGCCTTAAGATCTACATTTTTTTGGGGGGGTGGGGGGGACGAGAACGTGAGGAGTTGTGAAAGAGCATTCAAACATTTCTTTCTCTCAATGTATATAAAGAAAAAGTATTACAGTCGGCGAAATATTATACCTTGAGATTTTGGTGAACTTCTATACATTCAAGCCATGAGAAATATCAGTGTTGCAACTGTGCCTGTTTGTGAACACGATAACTCACATTAAGCTACATAAATGAAATTTAGTTTTGTGGTTCTTAATTTCTCTAAATTTGTCCGAAATCTATCTCTTCGTGTCCAAGGGGAAAAAATCAATTCTACGAAATTTGGTATAAATTTATTATTGTATAAGTGCAAAAAAAATTTGAATCATCTAATAACTGATTGAACATGCTTAGGTTTATGCATTCTACCGCATATAAACAAGATAATTCCAAAAGTGCGAGGAGTTGCAGGAAATTTCGGGTGTGATATTGTTATGAAAGCAAAGTTATCAGATAATTTTTCATTAATTGACCAGAAAAATGTCTCCCAAAATGAATACTAGGCTTCTTTCATCATACTATAAAGCGCAAAACACTCATCTGAGGTATCCTAATAGTTAAATTTTCCTGAAAATTTTATCCGAATCTTGCAATTTTTTAGGTATTTTTAAGAATCGAAATTTAAAAAATAAAACATCAAAATAATGCACCATTTTGATTGTTGCGAGCGAAGAGACATCAGAGTGCAAAAGGCTAAAACAGTCTAGTTTTGGTAATCCGGCAAACATCAGATTAAAGAATTTCAGGGTTTAGAAACCTGGATCAACGAGGTTCATTTAAAGTAATGAATTCAAGTCAAAAATTTATTGCACAATATATATAAATTTATGCAGAAAAACTGCATGCAATATTATTTAATAATTAACTATATATAATTTTATGTTAAAATATTACATCACTACTTATAATGAAAATGAATGCGCATGTTTGCTTCCGGTTAGACTCTTTAATTAAGATATAGTAAATTTGTCAAATATATACTTTGTAAGATAGAGATGTGCACCTCGGAGACGTTTTTTGAAATATTAATTAAAATTTAGAAAATAAATCAAATTTTTTCGAGGGAATGGAGTGGGAAGCTTCCTGGGACAGTCGCCAAAAATAATGCAATTCAAAAAATCATGTTAAAGACTTATTTCCAATGTTAAAGACTTATTTCCAATTTTCTCATGTTAAAGACTTATTTCCAATAATGCAGGTTTTCCCGAATAATCAATTAAAGAAATACTTAAATCATGTAATAGTAATTTATTCCCACTAAACAAAAATTTGACCTTTATGTGCACATTGAGTCGTTCATGGGAAAATTCAGATTTAATCAACGAGTTGCTGAAAGTTGTCAAGTGAAATTTTCGATACGTGTCTGTCTGAAGTAAGATAAATATTGCAGTTTCTTAAACTATTTTGGTCTATACATAATATAGGAGCTCGCCTTGTATCTTACTACGTAAACATTATTCATTTGCTGGTTTTTAAATTGCAAATACTAGATTTCTTATTTAAGGAGCGATTAATATTTAAAATTCCTAATTATTATTAAACGTTTTATAGTTGCAATCCTTCTCTTATCGAATTCATCCCATTGAAGGCATCTATACTACCGAATTTGAGATTCGTCGAGTCATTCAATGTTTTCTCAATATTAGAAATAAAGCTATTATTGCATGTAGGCAATTTTTCTGTCTTATGCCATCGAACAATTTCTTTCAAATCATCGAACGTTATTCGTAAAATTGTTCAAAAAAATTCTGATGGCTAAACTTAACTAAAAGATTATATTGGTGTGGGTTATGAGATAATAATTCTAGGAATGAAAAGGCGGATTGTTCTACAAAAACGGTCATTATTTTTAAGAGGATTGCAGCTAAAGATGTTATCGCATATTATCAGTACTTACCGCTTTAAAATGTGAACCAAACTTGTCAAAATATCAGGTACCAGAAGACTCTTGCTTTTTAATTAATTCTTATTCTTGCTAAAAAAAAAACCTCTTGCTTCTTATTTAAATTTTAGCCATTAGTAATAACATTTTCCTAAAACTTCTTAAATACTATTTATAACAATAAAATCTATTAAAATGCTAATGAAAAGCAATTGTTCTATTAAAATAGCTGATCCATTTCATATATTCGTTTGAAAAGGCATTTCCAAAATAAAATTACTTTCTTCTACATATTTAATAATCCGAGAGAAATAATATTTCTTATAAAAAATATATTTTACATTATAATGGTCTCGAAAGAAAGTGTTTGTCGCCCATCTACAATGAGAAGTTTGATATTTTCATAAATATTTTGGATATTGTAGGAGATGAGCGCACAATTGTTTGGATTCCAACATTTTAGAGCGACAGCTATGTTGAAATTTCATTTTTATAATTTACAATTATTTCTATCATCTTTAAAGCTTCATAACGAAAATTTAATAATTTTATGAATTGATTCGTGAAATTGCAAAATATAATTTTGATTCAGCAAGTGGAAGTATTTTGTTTTAAAATGTTTAATAATTTACTAAATATCGTTAAACGTTCATAGCCCATTTAACCTTGGAGGAACCATTTTCAAAAATGCTACTTCCGAAATTTTGTTAGGAGGCTAAATTTATGACTGTGTTGATTCTGCCTTAAAAAAGTAGCCGTAACCAGAATGATTTCGGAGAAATAATTATTATATTTACTATGAATTTACACTTTAAAATAAACAAGTAATTAATTTTTAAATGAACCTACTTCTCGAATTTTTTTTTCTAACGACATTAGTTCTGTAAAGCTACGATGACTGTTACGAATGTTGAAGATGTGCCCATTTTTATGCATCTTTTAGTCTGATTCGAATCCGCAAGCGTAAATCAATTGCATAAGAAATCCTAATGAAGCAAAATGTCATTGAAAATTGAAAGTAATTACGAAGATAGGGTTACGAATTTAAAGATAAACGTGCTATTTAAAATATCCGTCTCATTGAGAATTGTTCAAAATCTGAATATTTGTCTCTGCCAACTTGCCGACAATTTTAATTAAGGTGTTTAATAAAGCAATTGAAATTCATCGCGACATTTAAACGATGGAATGAATCGCATCTTTGACTTATTCGAACTGAAATTGTTTTATTCCGTGATGTTTCACTACTGTGGATTCGAAATAACGAGATACAAAAAGTTTTAATGATGGTTGGTGGTGGATTTCTAAAACGAAATCTCCTTGAGTAGAATAGAACTTGTGAAAACAGATTGAAAGCCTTGATGCATGAAAATGTAAATCATAGCTCTCAAACATAGGGATTTGACCAGATTAGAAGACCCTTTCACTCAGATTATTGAAACATTATTCAATTTGAATTTTTGCATCGCATTTTTGTTGTGATTTTGTACGGTTATATCCTTTGTTTTCACCATACACTGATTTGACAAAAGTCATAGTATACTTCCTAAGAGATTGTCGAACATCCTTTTGTTCTGCGAAATGCAGGGACTCCACAAATCGTTTGAAGTCCTTTTTAGATATATTGAGCTAATGCTGTTTTTATAGACGTCCATAATTGCGAAGATGTTGTGTAGGATATTGTGCACAAATTGATTTCTCGATTATGTCCCATAAATGCTGAATGGGATTCATAGTGAACGATACAGGTGGCCAAATCAATGCTGGAATAATCCAGAAGGCTTTTCAAACCGATCATGAAATTTATGGCCAGCGACATGACGGATTATTTTCCATGTTACGGCCAAAGCCCGAAATCGGCCAATTCGCGAATTGGCCGGCCGATTTGCGATCTGGCCAACGTTGCTGTAAACTTACCGGCCAATGTCCGATCTTTTCTTGATTTCGGGCTTTGGCCGGCCAATTCGCGAAATGGCTTGGGATGATCGGCCAAAGTAGGAAGAAAGGAATCAAGAGCAGATTATTTTATACCCTGTTAAAAATGAAGTATTTAAAAATGAGTACTTAAATGTACTGTTTTTTTTTTTCAGTACAATTGCTTCAGAAAAGAGTGTAAATATAAGTGACACCTCTGAGTGTAAATACGATCTCGTGTTATTATGTTCTCATATTAAAGCCCTAATAGAAATTATTCAGTGAACGTATATACTGTAACAACGTGATAGCGTGAAGATTAGGTTTGCATCCTTCTAAATGAACGAATTATATCTTGAGCAAAGGCGTTGCGCATCGTGTATGAATACAAAGGCAAATTGAGTATTCAGTTTTCAATTACCTTTAAGGATGATCCTTAGTCCTTTTTCTGCTCCATGGACCTAATGTTAAAGATCCCAGATCACATTGTCTCCCGAAATATCGCTTCAAAAAATATGAAATTTTTTGCAAAGGCAAATAGCAAAAATAAGGGCTAATTAAAACAAATATGAAGAACAAATAGTTTTGTTATTAATGTCATTTTCTTTGTTGGCGCCATCTGTCGAATTTCACCTACAACATGTCCTTATTTATATTTTATACATAAATATCATTATATTTATTTACCTCTAGTCGCCGGTTCACCAGTATTAATGATCGCTGAAATTTTCAATTAATATAGCTTGTTCTCTTAGTAGCTTTTTCTGCAAAATATTTTTGAGCTTCATATTTAGTGATTGATTTAGTTGGTTGGAGTTCAACAATTTTTATTAAAAATATTGGAGTCTCAAGAATATTTTGTTAAAAATGATTCAAGTGGCAAAAGACCTATGTAAAAATTTAAAATTCCTGATTCATTGGAGCATTTATTGGCTAAAGTTATATTAAATATAATTATTTAGTTCCTTTAGACCATTTTGTTAGCAAATGTATGCTCCAAATAAGCTGATGGTAGCTGTTTAGAATGATTATCCTAAGTATATTAAACTATGTTTGCCTTAAATTAAATTGTTTTATTGAATTAATAATAGGTTATTGTCAAAGCTCATAGAAAATTTTCCTCCTTATACTTTTCAGAAAATATCTTATTTCCTTTTTTTTTCCCCATTTTATACAGACACCTGACGAAAATAATAATTTTGTTTATTAAATTTGCAATAATAGTTGATTTATTTTTAAATTTAAACTTCTATCATTGTGATGGCAACGCGTTGAAAAAAGCTATTTTTTTTTAACTTGACGTGTTCGTGCAGATTAAATTTTAGCATAATTTCATGTAAGCATAATTAATGAATTAAATTTTAAGCTTTAATTTAAACAACTTTAATTTAAAGCAAAAATCGATTTTGTGCTTTAATAATTTCTGGTTATAGCGACAAAACGACGAAATTACGCTTAATTTTTAATTAAAACTCTAATTAAAAATTTTAACAAATCGCTCCATGGTGCACACTCCCGACCTCCAAGGTATATATATGCCAAATTTCATAAATGTATGTCAAACGGTTTGGACTGTAGAGCGCCAGCGCACACGCACACACACGGGCGCGCGCGCGCGGTCGTACGCACAAACGTACTTACATTGTGCTTTATTTATAAGTATAGATTATCACATCGGGCTTTGGCCAAGGATTCCCGGTCACCTCGCGAAATGGCCAGCCAAAGTAGAAAATAAAATATTAATTGCAAGTATTTCGAACTTTGACCAAACCTCTTGGTCAGTTCCCGAATTGGCCAGCCAATTCGCGAACTGGCCGTACTTCGGTCTTTGGCCGTAACATCCATAATAATTCTATTATTTCGTTGCCTTAAGTCAGTGAATGGCTGCTGGTAGTTTCCAAATAGCTGATCATAATAATTTTCGAGCAATGATCGGTTCAGTTGGCGAGAGAATCCATTCCATTCCCTTTAAAAACAGCCCACCATTAAGGAACCTCCCCCAGCTTCCATAGTTCTTTGTTGCCAATTTGTGTGCACGAATTCGTAAGGCCTGTGCCACACTCGAGGCCTGCCAAAAATTCTTTCCAACTGAAATCGTGATTCTTCTTATCAAGCCACGGCTTTCGAATCTTCTAGTGTTCAGCTGATCTGGTCACGAGGTCAGAAATAAAGACTCGAATGAGTCTTATACTAACTACCAATACCCATTAAAGTGAAACTGCCATCCCATGACTTTTGTCACATTGCAATTACTACGTAGTTGTGAATGTGGGCAATCTTTCTGATTTCCGCCTTTTAGAGTGAAAATTCCTTATCTGCAGATCTGGCAGCAGGCGTGATAGTTTTGTATTCTGGTGGCCGACGTATTCATTTTCACTATTTCCAATATTAGTTGCATTTCCCAATGCTTCGGGCTTGTTAATATTTTAAACCTTTAATAGAGAATAAATAAAAAAGCACTTTACAATACTGTTCAATTTTAAAATTAATGTGCTGTTGAAGTCTGAGATGCTTTAGCTGTTTTGAAGTTTTACAAGATAACGATTAGACATATTTTGGATAATTATTGTCGAATTTATCTGAATGAGTGCATCAGGTTACTTACGCTTTCCATTTGATTCTTTTATATCTAATTATAATTTACTCTTGCCTTTGTATTCGGGGTTGTGCCTCCATTTATTCTATACGTATCCAAGTAAGAAAAAATATAATTTTAAGCCGTAAAGTTTTCCAAATTCTTATTTTAAATCCCTTGGGGGGTATTTTAGAAAGTTAACTCTAATCAAATACTAATTAACATCAAAATCAACATTGGGGAGAAATTTCAAGCCATTTCTCCGTTACAAGTAAAGTTAGTTTGGAATTGTAGTTTTACAAAGTGGCATATATTTGGCCGTGGAAGAAGTTTCTGGATAGATGTTGCCAACTTTGAGTTGGAAAGTAAAGATGGAAATCAACAATTTCAAAAGAATGCAACTTTAAACAACATTTTTTTTATCTTGGAAACTTTCTTGATTTGTGTCATTCAGAAGCTGATTCAGCCTATTAGGTCCGATTTTCGATGTTTACTATTTTAATGAAAATAATATTCATTTTAATTATAATATAAACATTAAGAGTAAACCGAATAATTAAAATTTGAAAAATACAGAATATCTTATCTAGTTGGCAGAAAGTATCTATGCCATGATAAAAAAAGGTATCCTAAAGTTATTTGATATTGAAATTAAAAAATTTCTGTGACTTCTAAACTGGGATTTTCTATAATTGAAAAATATATTCTCAATCTTAAAAAAAAATATTCTCGCGAACTGGCTTATAAGAGTTGTGTGTTAATATACCAAGGCATGTTTTTCAATTTTAGGATGTCCATAATTTCATTTGAAGATATCCTCGATAATTTTACACAAACTTCTTTGTTTTATTATGATAAAGTGTGCATTTTTTCTAAATGGACTATTTGGTATATATTCTTTATTTTAACTTTTAGTAACTTTTTTTTTGTCACTAGAGATACTGTAACCTGTCTCGAGAAATTGAACATATAGTCGTGTTCCAATGGTCACTGTACTATAGGTAAGGGTGATTTTCATAAAATTTGTCACAATTCAGATTTGAAGTTCCAGTTTTGTCAAAAAATTAAAAATGATTTACATTAATTCTTTATGTGGTATGAGCTTTGTTATAATATAGAGTATTGTAAAAAAGTTAATGTTAGCGAGTTTTTGTTTTAATTAACTCAAATTAGGTGGTTTTTGTACTTAATGTACCAATATATCTCAAGAGTGTTACTATTTTACTTTAATTAATAAAATTTTATTAAAAACTGAATAAAGTTTGTGTATTTAATGGTGAAGTAGACATATCTGATATTATTTACAGATATTGCTGAAGAACATTTATATAATGATTTTCTTCATTTTTTTCAGAATAAAGACTCACGAGTGTTACACTGTTGCAAATTTAGAACCGAATATTTCACTTAAAAGTTATATTTTTATATTAGTATTTAAAAACATGTTAATAAACATAATGATATTTATTAGCCTATCACACCATAAGTTTGTAATTATTGAAATTATTCTTTATGTTCTAAAATTTTAATTTTGGTTACAGTAACACTCATGAGACGTGGTAACACTCTTGAGACAAAGTAACACTCTTGAGTGTTTATAAAATTATATGTTAAATAAGAGGAAAATATCTTGAAAATGATATATTATATAGGGAAAGAGGATTCAGGGTTATCAATTTGCCTTATTGTAACTGGTAGAATTGAGAATATTTTGAAAAATTATACAATCTATGACTGCTCGTAAACATCTATGCTTCCTTTAAATTTATAATATGCTCGTTTGCCATTCAGCCTTAACATCGCATCTGGCAATATTGCTACAATTTGATCAAAATTAACATCTGAAATATCAGACTCATTTAACTTGAACAATGTATTTTTTTCTCCACAGTTTTTTAAATACATAATTCGTACACCACCATCTTCATCAAGTTCAGATTTGCAAAGCCCTACATATCTATACTTTGTTCTCTTCCTTGATCCGCTTGCAAATTCTACTAATACAAAAGTCCCTTTTTTGACTCCATGTACAGAAGGAATTTGTAGACATACATCCTACTCCTGTGCAGATTTAACTGATCCACTTATCAGGTCATCATCTATATCAGAAAAAATTGTACCATCAGAATCGCATTCACTTGATGTGTATATGCGGCATTTCTTTGTTTTCGGTTTTATCAAAGTTGTTATCTTCCAGCCAAGATGACAATTGTACAATTTACCTTTATGCCATACATTTTTATGGCAGAAACAAGAAAGAGGTCGATGAAGAATTTGACCTCTCACATTGGCACAAATTTGATGGATTTTTTGAGTTCCATCTATTGCTTTAAGATCACTTGAAATTAATTTGGAAATATTCTTATTTTCCTCTTTTGTTACGAAAAAGATCTTCACCTCTGAGGTATCTTTTAAAGTTTCAAACAATGTTCTTGCATCTGGAATATCTTTTCCGTAAGCAACATAGTCATTGGCTTTCCTTTTTAGTGCACCGTTAGCTGCTCCTTTCCCATGAGAGGATTCAAAGAAAGACCAGGTACCAGCCACAAATGTGAGGTCAAAAAGACGAGTTGAAAATAAGAAAAAGTTCTTTTTTGGTGATACTGAGTGGAAGGTCCATCAGAGAAAAAGTGTATGGTATCTACTTGAGGAAACTGCTCTTTGAGAAGTTTAAATATGGGATCTAAATGGGCCCATATTGCTGCTGGGCTATGGTCAAGTGAATCCGATATAGTTGCAAACTTTTTTTGCCTACATAGAAAACTCCTGTGTGTAGAGTTGCTTGGTTGCGAGATGAACCAAAATGGTAGGACTGGATTTCCTTGGCTAATTTTCAAGAATAATTCTCCGAAAAATCCACGAGAATAGCTGCTTCATTGTCCATTAAGTTTTCTTTACATGATTTAAATTCTCTGATTCTTAATATTAAACAAATGCCTCTTAAAATCTTTCATATCCTTCTGGAAACTTTCTTTAAGTCTGCTGATAGTATCAGTTACGATTATTTTCTTTGATTTTTTTTTTATTTTCCTTTATAATTTTCTTTCCGGCAGCATCTGTTTTTTCAACTGTTTCTTTAACAATGGTCCATGGCTTCATGAAATTTAGTGGCCTTAGATTTTGGTGTTAGTTGATCCTCTGGAGTACTCATAACACTTTTAGCTTTATTTAACTTCATTCTCTGTAACCTTTTTTAATACTTTGCAGACTTTCTTTTTTCTGGCTGGAGCTGATTCTTTAGTTGTTCCATTTCCTCTTTCAATTTATAATTTTGTCGAACACACTTTGAACGATTCTTGAGTACAATTTTTCTTCCATGAATTTTTGTTGTCTGAAAACTCCAGAGAATTATCACATGGTGGAATGGGAGATACATTCAAATTTTCTGTCACCATCTTCTGTCTCCTTATCCTGTCATACTTTCCACTTTCGTCTCTGAATGTGCTTCTCTCGTGCTATCATTTCTTCATTTTTTTTTCTTTTAGCATACCTCATTTTCTGTTTTTCCTTGTAAGCTGCTTCTCTATTAGGATCAAGTTTTCTTCTTTCTCGATAGAGACGCTGCTTCTCAGCAGATGAAAGCCTTGCCTAAAAATAATTATTTTTAAGCATTTGTGGAAAATTTGAAGAATAATACAAAAACAATAAATTTATATTAAGAGTTTAGAAATCAAAACAGAACATATGAAATTAAAACACACACACACACAAAATCAAGACGCAAATTATCTGTGAATCATTCATACAAAAGCATTTGATATTTAAACTCATAATTTTAATTCATAAATTAAATTGAAAAAGTACAATAAATATTAAAGAAATGCTCTGTTTTTGCTTTGAAGTTTCCAAATGGAACAATAATTCTTTTTTATATTATTCTTAAATTCATGAGTCCAACATCCTTATGATATTAACACAAAAAGTAATTATTTTTTAAAGATTTACAGAAAATTGGAAACATAATGCAAAATATAAGAGTTTAAATTAAGAACAAAAATTAAGACTGAGAAATAAAACAAAAAATAAAATCCAAATTAGAAAAGTGCAAGTTCTTAAAATTTTTGTGAAATCATTCATCTAAACGCATCTGATAGTTAAACTCACAATTTACTTTTAATTCATAATCTAAATAGACAAAGTGTAGTAAATATATTACAAAAATTGCTTTGTTTTTTTCTTTTAAAGTTTCTAAATAGAACAGTAAATTGTTGGCAACATTCTTAACTCATCACAGTAGAATACTTCTTCCTCAAGAGTGTTACTTTTATAGAGTAACACTCTTGAGAAGTAACACTCTTGAGATTTCACATAAAGATTTTGCTCTAAAAGAAACAACTTGCACATGTAAAAGTAGAGTTACTTCAGTAGACTAGTATACAAATATGCATCACATTTTAAGTGAAACTTTTTTACTGATTAGGTTGAAATACATATTAATCACAGTAACACTCATGATATAAAATAAAAATACTCACCATAGTGAAGATGAATTTTCACAATATTTTTTAATGTAGTATCACAACTCAACTTTTACCAGCAGTAAGTAAAGAGAAGACAAACATGGCTTACTCCAGAACTGTTGCCAATCTTTAAAACTGAATTATTATAAATATATTTGAGAAACACTCTTGAGGTAACACTCTTGAGCAGCAGTGGGGGACAGATAATAAACTGAAGTTTTAATGCGCAAATTCAAAATATAATAAAATACTCATTCTTTTTTCTTAACTTAAAATATTACAGTATATCTACTAATTAATATTTTATTGCTGTCTTACTTCTTTAATCTAAAAAATCCCAATGAAATCTTATTTTTTGGAATTGGGACATGAAAAATTTCCTGACTCTATAACAACTTAGCATTATAAATCATTAAAAACATAATAAAATCATCACATGCTATATATATTTGTGAACTAGAAAAAAAATCTGTTAATTTATTGATATAAGAATCTTTGAAAACTAGAACTTTTTATGATACTGATTACTTTGGTGCTGGGACATCAATGTGACAATTTATTTGAAAATCACCCGTAAACGTTATTTCTCTAGCTATGCGAGACGCCGTTTTGAATTAGTCTCAAAAATATTTTATCAACCATCTTGTTAAGATAATATGGCTTATTTTTATTAATTTGAAAATTATATAATGCAATTGTGTTCAGATTCGGGGGTTAAATATTAAACATATTTTCACATCATTTCTTCCAATCTTTTATAGAGACAATCTTATTCAGAAACTTGCTAGCATTTTACAACCGATGTTTGTTTTTTTGTAGCATTTTCTGCGCTGTCACTCAATTTTATTTTTACTTTACAGAGCGCCCGTCACAGCGCCGTAGGAGCCTGGACGAGAAGAGGGTGTACCTCAATGCTCTGCAGCAGATCCAAGTAGGTTTCATCTTTTAGAAAATTCTTAAATGCTCTACTATATTTCCTTTTTCAGGAACTCATTTTCTGTTATATTCAATTATATATATATTATACACGCACAAAAATGGTTCGATGTGATTAATGGTTGCTTAAAATTTCAATTACATACTTTTCTATATTGATATTCATGGCTTACTTACAAAATATTTTTAATTTTAAATCTTAATAGAAATATATTCAGATTTGTGAAGTCTTCATTATTCTGTTCATTTCGCTAGGCATGTTGTTCATTTCCTGCTCGTGTTTCTATTCACCCAATGATGTCGCCAAAAAAATGCCACTATCGTTTAAAAATGATTGCATTTGAAAATTGTCACAGTTGCCTTGTTTTGAAATTAAATCTGAATTATATGAACAACAAATTTTGAAATATTAAAAGTGTATCTTATACTGAAACATACTAACAATAGTTGAACAACCCGGATAGGGAATCTTGATCATTAAGGATGGGAAAAAAAAGACAGTTGTAAATATTATTAGTAATGTAAAATTTGAGTTCAACAAAGTAATATATTGTAAAACCGCCAAATTGATTCAAAGTCAAATTGATTCACCAGAATTTGATCGCTAAATTTTTCAGTTGAGTATTTCATGCTGCTTGCTCCTTAATGTTTCTTCAAAAATCATTTTTAAGTTTAAAGTTCGGTGGGCGTGCAACTCCTGCTTTGCTAAATGCCTTGCCCCATTTCCTTCATTGTGCGGGGCATCTCCCTAATTTTCAGTCTCACCTAAAATGAACTTGAATCTGAAAGATGAATTTCATTTAAACATTAGAAACTTCATTTAAAATTAAGAAAAGGAAAATAAAATCATTCGACGTTGAAGTCTTTTGTGTATTACAGAATTTTTTTTTCGTATTTGCTTATTAATCTCAAGGCTTGTCCACGAGGATTTCTGAGTCGGCGATAACGGGAGAAAAGTCAGTGCTGGACGAAAGAAGCGAATTTCCAAGACATAAGAAGGATATTCTAGTCTTATATATTCAATCATACTGCTTTAAAGAGTGGCAGTATTTAAACACGGACTTGCTTTATTTTTTCCGTTGCTTGATTCAAAAGCTAACCCTTTGTTAAATATTAAATTTCAAAAAGGGTATTGAAAGCATACATTTAAAAAAATATGCCATTTCTTAATTTTCTTATTGATAATGAAAAAGATAACGAAAATATGAAATAGTAACAGTGTAAACGATCTGAGCTTCAGTTGAAATGCAAAAGACACCAATTCAAAATAGTAAAAAAAGTTGCGGCCAGAAATTGGAAACATTTAAATGATTTATTTTGGATTTTAAGATTAAGTTACGATGGGACGTTTGATTATTAAAATTTAGAAAGAAATGGGTTTGAAGTGAACATCTTCCGCACCCACAACTACTATACCTTTTTAACAAAAATTGTGAAGAAAATCGAAGTCGCGTTTATTCATCCCAACCAATGGTCAAATTTTGTCTGTTTCCGTTTCACAAGCTGAAAACACTCTGGATTATTCATGTGTGAGTGTTTACAGCATACTCCGTTTTTCGCTTGCCAGAGTTGTATAATCTTTATTTATCAAAGCCCAAAATTCATTAATGGAGCAGATTTCGCCACTGCTTAATGACTTCATATTTTCGCTTGCACATGGCGCCAGTTTCAAGATTATTTAAATAATCACAATACCCTATCATTACTCTGCAAGTATAAATATAATAATTTATTTTGTTGTGATAAAATGTAGTTCATCAAAAATTGTTGGAAATAATATCGTTACGCCAGAGCCGGTGGCAGAGATTTGCCGACGAGGGTGCAAGGCAACTACGACAGGGGGGCAAGCGCAATTTCTCTTATTTAGCTACAAAATAACATAATAATTCTACATGAATAAATTGCATTGATTTTATTAATTTTGCATTTAATTAACAAAAAATTAAGTATTATTATTTTAAATTATACTTTTTTAATTCAGATGCTGACCCTTGCTTTCACTCTAAAAATTTATGATATTGGCAAAAAATGCTCTCAATTTTTTTTCCCCCCCTGACCATTCAAAGATTGTCAATATTTGAGTTTATTTTTTTAATGAGACTCTTAAGATTTAATTTCTCTGAGGTCTAATTTATTTCAATCTAAATTTTGTATATAGATAGAAATAAAAATTGTGCCAAAATGACGTGTCCCGATTAATGAACTACTGCAGGCTCTTATCATTTTATATCAGAAGCATTATGAAATGATTATTGAAATTCAATTCAAAAAGTTTTATAAAACGTTTTCAGAAATCCAGAATAATAAAAAAAAATATTCGATGTTTTCGCAAAAATTTGATTTTAAAATAATTTTTAAATAAGGAATGGAACAACATGCAGGAATTCAGATACATTTCGAATCCGTACGATGTATTTCGAATTAGTGCGTTTGTTCAACAAAAATTTTCTCTAATTCGGACATGAACAATTTAGAATGCGGATAAGATACAATGATGTTGTTTCTTATGAAGGTTGGAAAAAATGTTTTGCAAATATATGAACGAAATATTTTATATAAGAAATGAAAAAGGTTTTTATGAAAAATTGACTACTTAAACATTAGATTCTTCATCTATTTATTCTGCAGTGTATATTTAGGCTTAACAAACCAATGCATTTTATTAGGAAACAATTATACCTTGGATAGAACGCCCCATCTTCATTTTTAGTCATGCGTTCTTATGGTTAAGTACTCCCTCCCCCCAGAAGTTTTGCAAGTGAGCCCATAAGCCTCACAAAAAGTCAGTTTTATCCCCTCAGCTACATATGTTGATTTTTCTTAACCCCTTCATATTCAATGACAATTCTAACTCGCGCATAGAATTGCTAAATTTGTAATTTTAAATCAGCAATTAAATGAAAGTAATTTAAAATGCATAAATCACTTGAAAATCCAACATTACCTCAAATACCTTTATATTATTCTAGGGATCGAAATAATAATTATCCTAAAAACGATGTGCCATTTAATTAAGAAGTTAAGTAAATTCGTATATCAAAGGGTTAATATGTTATATATAAATATTCTATGAATGACTATTTTAATCATCTTTTTATCAAGATATCCTTATCCAAATTCTATTAAAAATTTAGAAGAACCTGTAATTATATAGTCTTTGCCACAAAGACAAAAAATTGGGAAAAATTAAAAAATACGCTTCCCAATTACATAGTTATAATACTGAATGCAAAATCTGAAGAACTTGGGTAGTAATTTATTTAACAAATTTAATGCACAATTGAATAATTTTTTTTAGTGTAGCTAAAAAGCTATCATGCCACATATATTTATTTTTGTCGTCAATTGTGGTTTTTTTCTTTAGTGTAATAATTTCAGCCTGATAAATTAGACTGCATTAAACAGATACTTTACTGTTAAATTAACTTAATTTATACTTAAGCAATTTGCTTATTCCATGAATTTATGCTGAATTCACATAATTTGGCTACAGTTAAGTATCTCTTTTTAATATGCACAGGTCATGATTCTTACATTATAAAGAGTATAATACTTAGAAATGCGCTCGTGCTATTTTGGACAACTTTTTATGTTCAAACCAAGCCGCCGTGTAGGGAATAAGAAAAACTAAATCGTATTAACCATCCAGCAACAAAGTGTCGTTATGTTTTTTTACACGGTTTCAGGTCTAACTTAATTCTCACAAAAAATTATATTCCCGTGAAAAACACGTATAAAACAATGTGTACGTGTGTATAGTGAAAAATCCTTTACAATTAAATTCTAAAATTCAAATATATGGATAAATCTAAATTTCTACCAAAATTGATTTTTAAAAAAAGTGAAATTACGGAAAAATGTAATTTTTAGTTGTTACTCATAGCTATTTTCTTCGCACTTCTTGTTCATAAACTGCATCAGGTATTTGCATTCTAATAAAAAAAATTATATGTATAAAATATATCCATTTTTAATCTACTTTATTTATTGCACCAATTGGAAATCTAAGCACTTAAGCTCTACAGTATTTGTTACTTAATTCTGAATAGATTGAAAAGAATATAATATAAGGCATATAATACCAAACTTTTTTACATTCAAATTTTCATTTATTTATGCAACTTCTAATATTGTGATTTTTTTTTATTTCTAGGAAGATGATGTTTTCATTCCCAATCAGCCAGACACCCCACCTCCTACTCCACCCGCGGAGAACCCTCCGCCGCCGCCACCAGCGGAAAGTCCTCCGCCATCGCCAGTCGCCGCCAGCCCAAAACCGCCGCCTTCCCCGGACTCTCCACCACCGCCGCCCCCGGTCTCCTCCCTTCCCCGGCGGCGTGCCCCTACCCGACGACGTTGGAGGCCCCCCCCGGCCCCCGCAGCATCATATCCGGCACCCGTAAGTTAAATGTTTTGAAGTTTTTTTCACCCAGTGAGCCGTGGGAAAATAATCTGACTGATCATTCAACGTAAAAAGACAGCAAAAACCAAAATCGCCAAATAAAAATATTTCAAATTGGTTTATTTTCATCCTATCTGCGTCAAAGGATGATGAATTAATATTGAATCGGGAAGTAAAAGCTCTAGCAACATAAATGAAATTTTGACTCGTATATGGCATTTATCTTTATAATCAAAAGAACAAAAGCAATTTCTTAAAATCTATAATTTGATCCTTTTCTGCTAAACGTAAATATTTCTGCTTAGGATGATTAATTGTATCTGAATTTATAATTGTTCCACTAAATATAAAATTTTCTATTTCATAATTAGGTCAAGTTTTCGATGTTATTTCAAAATATTTTCATTAGAAAATAAATTTTGTAAAATGCAGATAAATGCACGTTGTCATTTCAAATATTTGACAATTTTTCAAACAGAGAAACAATACGTGTAAAATATTATCGGATTATAATATAAGGCGTTTCGCACTCTGTTTTGAAGCTAAATGAAAATATAAACATTTGCATTCAAAAAGAAACATTAAGTATTGACATTAAGTATTGATACAGTCGGGAAATTCATTTTTTTTACAACTATGAAAGATGGTTCCAGTGCTTAAATTTTTAAATAACTTTCTAAACTGAAGCTTGATGATTAATTTCGAAATAAATATTGTGAGGAATAAAAATAACTATGTTTTTATTTCGTAATCAAAATGCGTAAAAGAAACCAAACTGCAAAATTATAATGAGAATAATGTGTTTCGTCTTAGAGACGTCTCTATCCCTTCCCTGCAGTGGTTATCATGGAAACGGGTGCATGCGCAGTTCTTTCTGGAAATTTGATGCGCGTTTTATTTTCAGCTATTATAGATTTGTAATGTATAATTAGAAATATAATGGTGAATTTTTTTTTTGTTTTCGTGTTCGTCAATGAATGTTATTCTGTGCTTAATGATATCTTTGATTCTTGAGTTAGA
The DNA here is from genome assembly GCA_026543865.1 of Argiope aurantia. Taxonomy (NCBI): domain Eukaryota; kingdom Metazoa; phylum Arthropoda; class Arachnida; order Araneae; family Araneidae; genus Argiope; species Argiope aurantia. Next base: position 20,847 of record JAPMOR010076158.1, on the reverse strand, counting down.
AAATAGATTTTAGGTGTTAGACCATAGATAATTAAAACCACTGAAACACATAATAGAATTAGAATGACGTGATTGTATTTAGATTTGTTTGATGAAAGCTTTGGCGGCGTAGACATCAACCGAAAGTAAAAAAAATTTAAATCCATTATTATATTCCAATGAGTATCAATTAATAGCTACGAAACAAAAGAAAAATAATTTCATTGCACAAAATTCCTCCAATGGTATTAGTATTACTATAATTTGACTTTATTTGAGAGAGGGATTTTAGAGTTTACTTTATTAAATTTCTAACCTGTATTTCAACTTGTCATTCAATTCATAAAAATTTCATTTGAAAATTTTAAAAATTAGAAAAGAATTATACTGCAACTAAATTAGAAATTTAGATATTTCATACACAATTTATTAATAAAAATATCTTTTTAAATTTTTTTTTTTTGAAAAATATCGATGAAAAACACCAAATTCTTGCTTAATCTGTAGCTGAAATTTTAATTATATTTTGCATTTCAAAAATACACTTTTTCATTGTAAAAAACGCGTATACAAAATTTTAGTAAATATTTGACAAAAGATGCATTTTTATATAAACATGCAGACGTTTTTTGAACAAATTTTTTTTAAAAAAAATTTGCAATACATCCATTAAAAGTAGAAATATTGAAACTGATTTGTTACAGTGAGCGGGAATCCGCTGCAGGCATTGAAATCCTGCTAATTCCGTTCAGTGAGTAATATTTATCTCATTGTATTATATCGATATTTTTAAGTAAATGCAAGTAAATCCCTTTGCATACGACGTTCAGATCATTGTATCGTCGATGAAACACTGATTGATGCAACTTTCTGGGCTCCTGTGAAGAAACCAAAACTCTCTCGTAGCACTCATATTTCATATTCCGAAGAGGAAATACGTTGAAGAAATTTAGATTATTTATTGAATCTTTCATTACATGAAGTAGATGTTCAGTTGTGTAACCACAATTATGTTAATGCAGGTATCAACTAATGATTTCCTAAAAGGGCATCCAATATTTGAAATTTTTTTCTTTGACATGAATTTAAAAATTTTTATTGCAAATATTTATATAAAAGGCATCTTTGAAAAGATACATTTTATTTCCATAATCCAAACATTAGAAGAAGAAAAAACTTCTAGTCTATATCTACATCGTTCCTTTATCTGCAATTTATTTAATTTGTGTTTTCTGCAATTACATCCTAAATGTGTTTGTCTTTCAGCCCGGAAATCATGCTGAGATAGTCGAGAGCGCCAACGGCGGCTGGCCGCCAAGGATCGTCTCAACGCCCTCTACGAGACGATCTGCGACCAGGGCCCTATTCGATAGGCGAATAAAGGAACTGGTTGGGGATCAGAGCCCTGCCGAGCTCGGCATCAATATAGATGCAATTCCGGCACCAGATTTCCCGGAAGATCTCGTGCTCAGGCGATATTCCTTGGCCCATGATGGGGCAATCATTGCTAAGAGAAAGACCATCATGGACCGGGACATATCGCTGGCCATCGAGTATCTGACGGGTTGAACCTTTAACTTGTAGTTAAAGGTTCAATTTCTGGCAGCCGGAATGAGCACTAGTCCTTTTTATTTCAAATTCAACTTTTTTTTAACATTCTGGACACAAACATTAATTTGGCTTTATTTTTATTTTATTTTTTTGCGATTTCTTTTATTTTTCTTATTTTACCAAAAAATTTTCAAATATCTTCGTTTATTTTAACTTAATTTGACTATTTTTTGCTTGTTCAAAATTCTTTTCATTCGGCGTTTTTTGTTTTAAAATTATTTGATTGGCTTTTAATTCCAAATTTTTTATTAATTCTGTCTCGGAGGACTAGCGGAGGGCTCTCGCACGCGCGTTTTGTTGGGGACACAAAGTAGGGTGGTTTATGCAGAGGGAAATGCAGTTATGCAGTCTGTGAATCGGACTGTCCTTTATTCTTCTATAGGAGAAGGTCCTGGTGGCGGGGGTAAGTTATTTTATGCTTCAATTTTTTTTAATGAACGATTTCCTCGATATCAATCAGATTTCTCGATTTACGTGTATGGATCTCCAAAATTGCTTCTTCGCATATGGTAAACGTAGTAGAAAGGTGTATGCTGATTACAATGTAGCCATCGCAGCAACTTTCGATTTGTTGTAAATTGAAGATGGTTCAGAAAAGCAAATAATTTCTGGAATTTTGCTCCGTTATGCTTTTGAAAAGCAAGATATTGAGTGATCTACAAGTACAGACGATTTGCAAGATTCTAGTTGGAAGCGTTCTGCAAGAGGAAGAGTAGATATTGACACTTTTTGTCAAGGAGCCAGGCAGAGAGTTGAAAGCGATTCCCTTGTCTCAAACAGCTAACACTGAGATGAAATCATTTCCTGGTTTCTTTAACATCTTAAAAGAATTAATTTTTTAGAAAGTTTCTATATAATTTTGAAATTAAACAAGAACCTTTCCATTCTTACAAATCATTCAGTAAAGAAAGAAATAGCATACATTATTTGCATTTATTGATATAGAATCTTTTGCAAAAAAAATCTGCATTTATTGATTCAGCTTCTTTAGAAGCCTTTGATACAATCTTTTCTAATGCAAAAAATTAGGATATTAATAATGAAAAATTTTCAGATGGAAATTTTTAAACACTGTATTTTTCTTGAGCTATTTGTTTGTTTTACTTTTAATAAAAAACAATTATCGAAAAAATGGGAAATCTTCAATTGATTTTTCCTAAACTCTTGAAGAATTTAAGAGCATTTGAGAGAAATTGAGGCATATGAAAAGTTGGCAATTTCCAAGTATTACTGTTTTTGCTATTTAAAATATAATGAATATCGTATTCAATTTTCCCCATCTTGTATTTAAATTTTTTTTGCCAACAAATAATAAGAATATGGACTTTTCTTAAAATTCATTAATTTGCATGTTAAATTTCCTCCAATTGACTCCACATGTTAATATATTCTATGCAGTGTCCCAAAGCAAAATAATACCTATCTGACCATTCATTTCATTTCATCATTATAATGAAAGAAATTACTCGAAAAATTTTAAACAAGTTTAATTTCTTAACAGTAAGGCAACATGTGTCCATGAAAGTGCACAAGATACAGCAAATAGCGACCTTCGTCTTTGATATATCATTTAAGAAAAATCCTTTCGAATTCAAAGCCTTAAAAAAGGGTCTCTAATTTAAAATATAATTAAAAGCTTAAGATCAGAATCGGTTGAATATCAATTTCATTTGGAATGAAAAAAGATAATCATAGTAGAACTGTTAAATCTGCGGTCACTTGTTCGTTTGTTAAAATTCTTAACTACTTCGAATAAGAAGGTTTCAAATTATTTAATAAGAAAAGCAGCACCTCTAATCTGTACGCGATTCATACATCATTCCCAGAATATACAGCTTCAAAGAGATTGAATTTAAAATCTTTAAAAAAGTTTACTGATGTGTATACTATCGCATTGTTTTCATTCATATTCATTTTATGAAATCTCTAAAGGGCATGTGAACATTTCTAAAGAAGATATTTTGAAGTTAATGAAATGTTTCTTACTCGTCAATATTCGAATAAACGTAGTGTTTAAGCAGACATTATGCGCCTGTCACTGGAATCTGAGAGCATAACCGGACAGCAGGAGGTATTGAAGATAAAAGTTGAAAATTCTAGAATTTTAGCGAATGTAAATTTAAAATTCACTTTCCATGGCAAGAATTTTTGTCGGAAATTTTTCTTTGCAATTTAGATTATGTAATTCTTTGAACTGGTTCCAATTTTCTAACTAATATCATAATGAAAATGAATTTTGAATTTTTAGAATGAATGATTTCATAGATTTGAAATTAATGTTAACATATTAAATTTTCTTTTAAATGTTTAAATATTGTGAACTCGTATTTTGTGAAATTATTTAAATATTTATTGCGTTTACACTGGAATATATAAGGTCAAAAGTACAATTTGTGAAATGTTTCTTTGGAAAGAGGAAAATGAATCCTCTATATGAATTTTATTTTGCTCCAATGCTTAACGAAATTTACATTTTATACATGTTTTTAACCCCTTGCCAACGAATTTCTTATCACATTGAGGGATATAAATTTTGCAGTTTGTCTCAAATTCAAATTTACTAAAAAAAAAAAAAAATTGAAAGATGTCAAATTTCAAAATTCTTTTAATTTTTAATAAAAATTTTGAAATTATTTTCTAAAAATTTCGGTTTCTGCCCATGCATGCAATATGAAAATTGCAAAGAAAAAGCTCCTTTCTCTTTTTTTCAACTTGGATCATTTTAAATTTGCATTGAAGTTGGAGTGGCAAGGAGTTTAAAGGATGGCAAGTATTCTATTCAGAAGGAAAATCAAAATGAAATTAAGAGACTTCCAAATTATTTGTCGAATAAAGCATAAAACTTTTTTGAAATCCTTAATAAATCTCAGTTAAAATTTAAATCCTAATTTATCTGTTTTGTCTAATGAAAAAGAGGACGTCCAGTGGCAGAATGTTCAATTCGCCTTGGACTGTAAGTTTCTTACTGATTAAAATGCATTTGAACACATTTGAAATTGGAAGTTGAAAATAGATCTGTTTATAAATTTAATTAAAATAGATTTATATTTGGAACGCTTTCCCAAAATGAAAGTAAACTACAGAAAAAAAAACTTGTGAAATAATTTAAAATGAGTAAAATTTTATTTTTATCCGATACATTTTAAATATTTGGAAAAACATAATTTGGAGTCTCAAATTATTTGATCAGAGAATTCACTTGTTATAAAATCTTGGATGTGAACATACTTAGTTACAGTAACAATATTGTCTTCAAATGTAAATCAATTTTATCCCTTGTTTGTTGAATCATAAAAAAAAGTGATTTATATAAAGTATAAAATACACTGGTGCGCAAAATTGAGAACGTAATGGGGTAATTTATTTTAAATTTAAGTGGAAGGCGTGAAGGATAAATATTGCTCTACTAATCAAGGGACGTAACTTATATGCAGCTATAAATGAGAGAAATACAGATGCAGTGTTCTGGTGCCATATATGCCAAAATAACTAGAACGAATCAAACTTTCAGAAAAAAAAGGGAACAAAAACAACTTAATATTGAATGTTAGTTACATAGAGCAGAAATGAAAACAATGCATTTCCAAGAAAATAATCTGATTCAAATTGGACCTCTCTGCAAGTGCCTTCTGCCAACGAAACTCGAAAACGTATTTGACATTTTTCTAAATTATTGATTTTTGTCGATATAGAAAATCTTCAAATATAAAAATCAAAAAAAAAAAATCTGAAGATCAATCGTGAGGTCACATCCTATTTGAAGAACAGACTGCTCTCATGCAATTACCGTAACTTTAAACAAAGACAAATTAAGTTCCTTGCGTTTCATTCTTCGCACATTTCTTGTCTGACAAGGAAGGAAGAGTGGCGAGGTTTGGAATGAGAAAAGAACCACCCATGAAGTCATGAAACACTAAGGACTTGTTAACAAAGGAGTTTGTGTGCGCATTCTAGCTTCAGTGAACGGAACAAAAAAAATATTGAACCATTGTTCATCTCAATGTTTTGAGTTCCCGTCCCCACTTCGAATATCGAAATTAATATAGAAGGCAACATCATACAGGAGAAGGCTTTCATTACGAAAAAAGACTTATTGGCCGAGCACAGGAATGGAAATGTACCTACCAGTCCCTTCATTTTCCTCTTCGACTATCCAAACTGAAAGATGGGCATGAGGAAAAAACAAATACTCATGTCTTTTTTCAGTAGAGCTCATCATACAGAGGAAGGCTTTCATTACGAAAAAACGCTGATTAGCCGAGCACAGGAATGGAAATGTACCTACCAGTCCATGGTCTTTCCTCTTCGACTATCCAAACTGAAAGATGGGCATGAGGAAAAAACAAATCTTCATGTCTTTTATCAGTTGTGCTCATCATAAAGAGGAACGCTTACCTACCGATAAAAGACTGAATCACAATTATGCTTAAGTGTGTTGGCATTAGAGACGAAATGAAGGGGTCTGATGCTTCAACTGATTTAAAAAAGAACTGAAAACTTCTATTCACGATAGAACTTGGTCATTTTCTTTAAAGGACTTTTTCTTTGTGAAGGCCATTCATATTTGCTGAAGTCCAACTTACAAAATGAAAAAAAAAAAAAAAAAAATGATGCACAATTCTACAACCGTTTGGAGCAGATAAATCTTTTCATGACTGTTCACAACCTTTCAGCGTAAAATTATTCTTTTTAGGAGAATACTGCCATAGATGATTTTCATGTTCGAACATCCTTTCTAGAAGGAGGATTTATCCAAAATGTTTTCGTTTTAGAAAGCTGAACCATCCATTGTGCCTGCTCATTGATTCTTCCAACTGAAAGTTCATGAAAATACAATATGGCTCAACTAATATTTTATGAGTAGAAAAAATATGTCACAATTACCTAGTAACTTTGCGTATTTGTTGCTGCATGGCTACTGATGAGGCGAAAAGCGCTTATGCTTGTTATATTATAAATTACGATTTTTAAATCGTTTGGTTTCCACGAAGGTGTAATAAATTTGAAACGAATCTTCAAAAAAAGTCGATCCATGATCAACGAATGAAAGTTCGCGGGAATTCAGAGATGATAAAAGAAAGACGAATATAAATCGCCAAGCTTTATGCAAATTCCACTCTCTGCAGTCGTCGTTTGAAACGCTCAGAAATGCAGGGGGCGCATCCATTGCATTGAAAAATGTTTATTGTTGAAAATTATAAATAGAAATACGAAGATAATTATTTAAATTTAGTGAATGAAATCTCTGGTATTATTTTGTATTTTTTGAAATGCTTTAATAAAATTCAATTGCATATAGAAACCTTTGAGTGCCTATTAATTTTCAAGAAGTTAATTTGTACAACTGGTTCCTTAAAATGATTAAAGAAGAGCTTGCCTCTGAATCATTTAAAAGAAATCTCGGACATTGCTTAAGTGTAACTACTTACAAGTCATTAATAAAATAATTTAAAAACATCTCGAGCATGAAGCTTCTATTCATTTTGGAGGTAAAAAAAAAAACTACCATTAATGCAATTGTGGATTGCTTATTAAACATCGAATTTAAATCTAAATATATTATTTTGAATGGCCCTTGAAGTTCAAAACATCACTCCTTAACAGCTTTCCAAATTTCAGATACCAGAACATGGGGATAAACAAGCTCTGTGGTCTGTTGCAAAGGCAGGTGACAATCTTTTGTAGAATAACTGAAATGCCTCAGAATATTTTTCTTCCGAATTAGAGATCTACTACTACAATATTTTAAACTGACTCATCGATTAACAGTTCAATTTTGGGATCCAATACATGTATTTATCGACACCTTTTAAATGAATTCTTTCAACGAACTATTTCAAATTAAGATTCCTAAAGTACGTACCGACTGATAAGTTTTACATGAATTGAACGTTTTAAAAATATCATGCGTGAATAAATTTTTGGATGTCGAAGTATTAAAGACAAATCAACATCTCGTTAAAAAGGGAATCGGAACTTTTTAATTGAAAGCATTGTTGCGTATTGCGGCTTAAAATCAAACCACCTACTTTCATTGAAGAGCAAACTGAAGAAATATTTCACTTTCATTGGCAACTCAAACTGAGTTGCTCTTCGATTATGTCTAAATGGATGATAAAAATGTAGGAAAAATGAATTACAAATTTAAATTTTTATTTCAAAGTAAGATTGGTTTTAAACTTTCAAATGAATAGGTGGTTGTTTTTAAACTCTCAAATCAAGTGGCGGCTGTTTTTAAACTTTCAAATCAAGTGGCGGCTGTTTTTAAACTTTCAAAGCAAGTGGCGGCTGTTTTTAAACTTTCAATTCAAGAGGCGGCTGTTTTTCCTTTTAACATTGGAGTCTATTTCTTTTTTGAGCTCCAGCGGAGCCCGTTTTGCTTTCTGAGCTCCAGCGGAGCCTGTTTTTCTTTCTGAGCTTCGCGCTGTTCGCTTTCATTTTATTTATTTATTTTTTTAAATTTAGTAAAAATCATAAAATTTTCTTTTCAAGTACTAATATTTTGACCAGAATTTACAAAGAATCCAATATTTTATTTAAAAATAATTTCGAAATAAAGATATTTTAGAAATAAAAGTCACAATTCGGTCCGAGATTCTGGGCATGCGCAGACATATGCCTTTTCATATATATACGCATGGCTCTAAAGCAGGAATTTGCACAATTATAGAGCTTAAACTAATAAATAAACATGTGGCTTTAAATTTGCTCTATCGTCGGATCGTATGTTGAATTGTGGATCGAGTATCGGCCTGCCAACCAGTGGCCACACGTTCTATCCGCGCTGTTCACATTCGTTTTGCTTTTACTTTTGTTCATTTTATTTATTTTTTTTTAATTTTTAGTTTAGCAAAAATCATAATTTTTCTTTTCAAGTACCAAAATTTGGACCTGAATTTACAAAGGTTTCAATATTTTATTTACAAATAATTTCGAAATAAAGAAATTTTAGAAATTAAAGTCAAAATTCGGTCCGAGATTCTGGGTATACGCAGATATATACCTTCTCGTATACACATAAAGCTAGCTAAATAAAAATAAAGGACCAGAAAATTTTAATGGCAACATTATGTAAAAATGATCAGCATTAGAAAATTTCAGAAGCAGCATTTCCTTTGGTTACTTCGAATGAATTTGATTATAATTTATTTATTTTAATGTGTCAATATAGGGCATAGTTGATAAATTTTACAATAAATGCTGAATTATGCGATATCAGTAAATGCATTATCTATGGCCGTTTCAAAATGTAGTAGTTCATTGTTTTTTCTTGTGGATCAAAAGTAATTTGAAGGGGGAGATTATTTAGATGACGAGGAATTTATTTATTCTTTTTATTATCACAGATTTTGGTGCATTTTATGTTTTTCTGCAATTTTTTAATAACAGCTTGAAGTGCATCCAATAGGTATTTGTTGAATCACTTTTTCAACATTCGAAGATGTTAATCCTGGAAAGCATTCCTTTTACGTATGATCTGCTATTTTATATTGTGAATAAAAGCAGCTTTTGAAAGGATATTCGACAAAGAAAGCTTAATGCCGAGCAATTTAGATTGGTTTGACATCCAAGCTAGTAACATTTTTCTCTAATCTCGTAACTGCACTGCATCACAGTCTGGTTACAAAGTGCCTAAATATCTAAGATCCCTTCTAATTTTATATATCTATATGATTTGCCGAAGAATGTTTTTCAAAATCGTATTCAACATTTTTTATGCGAGTACAATTATAGCAATATCACTTTTGCATCTTATTTTGATGCAAAAGTGATATTGCTATAATTTAGTCTTGGGTTATGATGCAAACATTTCTGTATTATATAAATGATAGTACTGCAAATCATCGACGAATTTATGGAACATTATTGAATAATGTGAACACATTCATTATTTGTTCTCTCAGATCCTTACCAACCACATATGGAAATGAACCTATTTCTACGAATTCTAACGTAGAATTTTGTCTTAAATACTCGATTGTTTCCCCATGTTCTTTAGATCTCTGACATGTGGGTGGTTGTTCCAAATCGATTATTTATATTAGAATTATGTTAATAATAAAAGATTATCTGTAGCCATCTAACTGCTAAAATTATTTTTTTCAAGTCCTTCACTCATTGTATTTTCAAAAATAAGCGATGTCGTATACACATCGAACGCAATACAAATGGCTGTATAGTAAATTTTCAACAAAAGAAGTCATAGTAAAACGAATAATATTTCATTTTTAGTAGAAAAAAAATAACAAGTAATTGTTGAAGATATTACTTGAAAAAGATATTGCTATTAAAAATTTCCAAAGAAAATAATATAAATATTGATGGTGTAGCTAGTATAAAGTTGAAATATTTTCCTAGGAAACATGTGTTTTGTTGAACAACATTAACGTCTACAATAATTAAAAAATCCTAAAGTTGTTTTGAAACTTGTAAACATCGCATTATTCCCCCAAACTAAAAATGACTACTTCATGGTTCACGTGTCTTATTATCTAACTGATATAAGACAATGGTTCAATATTGAAGCTATCTATGGAACTTCACAAAGAACAACTGGAAATTTGTAATGAACAGGTATTGAAGTCTATTCTTCTCTAACAATAAGACTGAACTATTATGGTAAAAACAGTATCTTCTGTGTTTAAAATTTAAGGAAAGTTACTGCATTGTGTTATAGCTTAAATTGAACGCTCATCGCATAATCGTTTTTTCTATTTTCATTATCTAGCTAGATGTCACTTTCCATTTCGGGAATATACTATCGTACTAATTTATGTTTTGATGTTTTCCATTTATAAAGAAAAATTCTGTTTCGCTTTCCACGTTTTTTTAAAATCTTTCATTTATCATGCCAATGAATCAAACTGGATTATCGCTTCTCAATATCGGAGATTACTAGTAATGTAAATTATGGAGAAATGAAAATACTTCTCTATGAATATGATTTTAGAATCGTTTTTTTTAAAGAAAATTCCCTCAATAAGTAAAAGGCCATAATTTATTATTCAGAATGCATGATCTTGCTTTGAATTTAATAACAATTAGAATAACTGCACGAAATATCTTCTTGAACACTTTCAACTATTATTTTTTGGGATTAATGAAAGGTGTTTTCATTTGCGCAAAGGAAAACATACCAAATCATCAACATTGCATTCTCAATTTTTTTATATATAATATCGAAATTTTTTGAACACACTTTTTGCAGAAATGTTAAAAGTAACTCTGGCATTTATTATAGAAGCAAAATAAAGTATCTTCTCAATATTTGAAGTTGTTTAACAACTGCCTCTGAAAACAATAAATTATTTCATTATTTAAATCACAATCATTTATCATTCAATTGGTTTCTTTTTTACAATGCCCATTAATTCATTTGTTAGTCACGGGTAAGCGCTACCACATCAGGAAGAATAACAGCATATTTGAGGTCGGAAGTTTCAAAAATCCCATTAAGTGCATCGGTAGATCGGGTGTAAGTGTATCGGGTTATATATTTCCAAAGGAGAAATCTAGAAGTGCAATTTTCTTTAGTTTAACTTAGAAAAAGAAATTTTCGGTAAAAATCCCAAAGAGTCAAGGGTTTAAAATTCTATCTATCGAAACAAAATCCATCGATAACTCATTTAAGTTTACAAAAATATCGGGGTTCATGATGAAACATGCATTTTCAAAAATGAACGAGAATATACAATGTGTCCAGAAACAGACTGACGATTTTCAAAAACGCATAATTTGAAAACGGACAACAATTCTTACAACAAATTCATATAATAGGACACAAATTTTTTTTCTTCCGCAACATTTGATTTTAGTTCAAAAGGTTGTCGATAGATGGCGTTGCAAATCTCTCTCTTCCCACATGCAAATCATTAACCCTCCAAGTGGCAAACCCATCTTAAGACGGAATCTAATCTCCCTTGTAAACGGCGGACCCGTCTATAGACGGGAACAAAAACTCCCTTAAAACTGTCACTGCCCGTATTTTTACTGGTTGCTGTTTTTCCCTTCCCCCAATCTCAAGCTGAGCGATAATGAGAAGGGAATGTGAGATAAGGAAAAGTGAATCGTTATCAATTGAAGATATGATTGACGTCTTCCTGCTCGCGTTCATTTATGCATTTTAAAATCTCGCTTAACGTTCTGAGCCGTTCATTTTAAGATTTTGAGATAATAAATACGTAGCCAAAATTAGTTTTAAATGAAGGGAATAAAATTGAACGTAAGAAAATATATACCTGGAATGAATAAATATACGTATTATTAGTAATAATTTGATCAATAAGATCTTAAAGCTTTCTAGCTAGATAAATATATATAATTAAAATTTGACAAGTTTCTCTTTTATAGCGTGCTTTCAGTTAAGGATTGCTTATGCAATTTATTTTTCAAAATCAGACACTAAACTTATGTACAGAATTTACTTAACGAACGAAACTTTTTAATTTTTAATGAAATATATTTCTTTTTTAGTTTTCATTAATAAGTGCATTTAAAAACGGGGGGATATATAGAACCAATATATTAAAGTGGGATTTTTCGGAAAGATTAAGTATTTAATATAATGAATGCTACTTTTATAATGTTATAATCTATATATGAAAATTGAATATTTGTTTAATTCTTTAAACCTTATAGAATTTCACACTCCTTGGCGAATTCGAACAAAAATGTAAGCATTGTAGATATATGTTTCATTGTTTTTATATTTTTCTCTGGTTTTTAATAATATTTTCAAAGTTAATATAAGCGCAGTTTTATAAAAATAAGCGTAGTTAATATATATTTTTTTGAAATATTAATCTTATTTCACTGCTGAATCCCATATACATCGAGCAGTTTTGTTAATGTTAAACTGGTTTCTTCTGACATTTTTACTTATACATTTAATGTTGAGTAATTTAATCCGCGTGAAAGTAAATGAATAAGTGATCTAATAGTGAGAATTTTTTGTTAATTTAATTAAAGTGAAATAATTACACTATGTTTTTTTGAAATGTTGCCATTTTTTTACCTCCTTGATCTAATTGTATCTCTTATTTTAGCATTTAAAAAAATTTTAATGCGTACAGCTGACATTTAGACTATTTTCTACTCCTGTTTGTGCAGTTTGAGTTTACTGGATGTGATTTTAATGTATTTATCAAGTTTGTTAGTTTTTATTTCCTGATATGCAAATGAAGAAACTAAAATGCTCGTTTAGTTTCCCAAAGCTTTAAAGAGGTAATTAATTATTGTTAATTAGGGCTAAGTTTTCTAAATATTCTAAAGAAATTGAATATAAAAATAGAAACATTTCAATAAAAAAAATCTGTATATTTTCTTTCTTTTTCACAAACAATAAACGCAGGCGAGGTATTTTATATATACTAGTTTGTATATGTAAAATTGATGTATCTTGTTCTGACATTTTTTCTTAATTTTCCTGTTCGCTCCTGTTTTTATTGTCATCTGATATGCGTTCTTATACAATAATCATCTGGCATGCAAATGGGAAAATAATTCTTCAAACTATCACATGCTTTGAAATCGCATATCAAACTTCAAATTTTCTCATAGTTTCTTTATCTTTGTTCCCACGATTAGAAACCTTAAAAAAATTTTTTTAGCTTAAGGTTTAAAAAAAAGTCGTTTAGATTTCGAACAGTGCGAGAACAAATTCGATTTAAATCGGCTTGTCAAGAAAAATGTTCGAAAAGATATTGTCAGATAAGCAGCTGATTGATTGTCCCCTAACGTTTCACCACAAGTACGTTGTTAATGGTAAATAAAAACCACAGATGTTATTTCAAGGAGTATTTCCTTATAATTATCAACTCGTCCTAAATAGGAGTAAGGGAAAGAGCAATTCGCAATTTTCTGGAAATGGAACCTTATCTTACGTAGTGCCCTGATAGTAAACCTAAAGATGACTCATAACAAAAAAGGCTTTAATTTAAGAATCAATAATAAATTTTTGCGAAATCTCTCACTTAGTAAGAACATCCTAAGCCTCCTTTCATTGTAAAAAGTTAACAAAAAGGTTAAAAGAAAAGTGATGTTTATATTTTGAATATTGTCAAGAGGGATATTGTATAAACTATTCAGCAGCAATTAAAATACACAAAAATCCACAAAAACCATAACAAAAATTATTCCAATATGCTAAAAAAAGTGTAACACTAAAACAAATTATTTTCTCTCTCTGGAATAAGAAAAATTCGGAAACATCCACATTTCAAGTAATTTGAAATTTTTTATTCTTAATAAACTTTAGCCTCACATTTTCATTTTTTAAAAACAGAACTCGTTTGAACGAGGGTGCCAGATACGCAGGAATATTTCTACTAAATTAGTGAATATCTCTACTTATAATGAAAATGAGTATTCGAATTGGAGATCAAACTGTTTGTCCGAGGGCGAACACACTTCATCCGTATATAATTTGGAACTGGGAATGTACACCTCGGTAGGAAATTACCAAATATTTTAATTAAAATTTTTGTTAAGTAAAAATTAAATAAAATTTTAACATTCATCCGCGATAAAATCCGAAATTATTTCAACACAATTTATATAATGTACAGTTTTATTTATACATTTGAATGTATCATCAAGAAAATTCATTCTTTGAAGTAAAATTAAGATCTTGAACTTTGTGTCATTTAGTGACACGCTAGTCATGGAACTTTCGCTTCAGCTACATGGTTTATTTGTATTTCAGTAAAGAAATTTTTAACTCTTTGCTTTTAGCTTACATCTTTTTAACCCTTTAACTAAATCCTCATCAGTGGGATAAAAGCCAGAATGAAATATTAGGATAATTAGGATAAAATTTCGTATCATTGATAAAAAAAATTGAATTCACAATTAATGCTGAAATTATTTTTCTACTGCGATATTTTCGAATGAACTTTAAAATTTTAATAATTTTTATTAACCCTTTAAAGGATTTTCTTTTCCTAGTCATGTTGGAGTAAAATGCTTTTAGACTTGATATTGGCCTAGGAAAAGAGATTCACTTATTAGATAAATTTAATCTGATTTATTAATTACATTTTTCAATTAATAATTAAGAAACAGTTAAAGACACATCATTTTATTTGAGATAAACAAATTAAGCCTCTTTGTCTCACTGAAAAATTCGTAAGAATTTATGCCAACTTACATAATTTTATTCAAAGATTAATGAATTTGGTGATGAGCGTAATTCCCATGCCCTTAGAAAGGGTAAATTAAAATTTTAAAGAAATGAGTTCCACTGTCCAACGTATGTAGATGCTGATTTTGGTAATTCTATTTCAAACTGTGAAGTCTGATTAGTTGGTTAGTTTGGGTTTTTTGGCACAAGGGCCATTCCTGGCCATACTGCGCCATCCTTATAGTAAAAAGTAGAGCTTTGTTGAGATTGGAACTTTGTATAAAATTAAGTATGCTTATGTGTAAACTAATATAAAATAGCTAAAACAGATTAAGACGAAAAATGACATCTTTGTTTTAAAATAATAATAAAAGGAAAATGGAAATTGTCGAAGTTAAATATATGGTAAAAGTTGTATAGCAATTAAAAATTTAAAAATATTTGGATGATGATTCTCTCCCAGTAATTCTGGGAGAGTAACATTTGATGGATGAAAAAAATGGCGACGATGAAATTCAAAAGCTGGGCATTCAATCAAAATATGACCAACTGTCAATTCGGTGTGACATGAGGAGCACACAGGTGCCCTTTCTCCAAAAAGCAGGTGTTTGTGGGTAATCCGAGTATGTCCAATACGTAGGCGAGATAATTTTACATCAGCTCTACGCATCGGTAAGACTGGCCATGTGTCAATAAAAGGTTTAACAGAATGCAATTTATTCTGTGTCTGCATATTCCACGTCTCCTGCCACAGAGTAAAAATCCTATTGGTAATAGATTTCTTTACATCACTGTATGGTATTCTGTGATGTAATAGAGAAGACGCAGTTTTTGCAGCATGATCCGCTTGTTCATTGCCAGCAATTCCCATATGACTGGGAATCCAGCAAAATAAAATATTAAAACCTCTATTTTGAAGAGTTTTCAAAAGTCCCAAGATTTCTACTACAATTGGATGTATATGAGGATTAAGTTGGGAGAGGATTTCCAAAGAACTCTTGCTATCTGTATATATACAAAACTGTCTCTCGGGTGAGGATGATATATTCATCAGAGCATGAGAAAGTGCCACTAATTCGGCTGACAAAACTGAAAAGGATGTATTGAGACAGAAACTGTTTATGTCGGTATTGGTATTTTGAGGATTTTTTGGCGCAAGATCCATAATTGGCTAAACTGCGCCATGCATATGGTCAAAAATTTAAATCCAAGACATCAAATGCTAAAAGGTAAACAGTAGTTTCTAAAATGTGCGCTAAAAAAAAACATGGTAATATTGGCAGAATTGTTTAAAAATTTGCAATGCAAGCAAAAAAATAAAAAAGACAGAATTATCAAATATACTGAAAAAAACAAATGGCTTTCAAAAAATTAAAAAGATTTGGATGGTGTATTTCATCCATCAAGTCACGCAAGGTAACAGATGAGCAATTAAAAAAGCTCTGACGATGTGAATTAAAAGAAGGAC
>JAPMOR010076155.1:0-13504 GCA_026543865.1 Argiope aurantia | reverse complement strand
TAAAAAAATAATAAACATCACAACAATCTAATTGTTGTTGTTTTTTACGAAAAGAAAGTAAAGCAAAAAAATTAATATAAACAAGACTATGCTATGGAATAACTTACGAAGCAAACTAAAATACACAAGAAATTAAATAGGAATGAATATGGCATCAAAAAATATTAATGTATATTATTATTATAATAAAAAATATTAATGTAATAAAAATATTTTGTAAAAATGATAATCGTTAAATATATGTAACAAGTATAAATGTATAAAAAGTAAATCATCCATAACACATTTATTAATATGGTAAAGTAGAAAACTATATAATGGGCATAAAATTTACTTTGCAGAAATTTTCAAGTTTTTAATATAGTGACCCGAAAGCAAAAAACACTTCCCAGTCTATTCCAACTTATGACAGAGGTGTAATGAAAAAAGGCTTTGGTAATTATAGCAAAAAGTATTTCATATAAATAGAATTATATTCACATGATGCAATTAATTTGCTATATTAACATCCTATTTTGTAATAATGTAAGTACCTTTTATAATAACATCTTGAAACAAACTCGGGATCATGATTAAAGGATGAGAAGGACACCTGAAACTGCATCCTACTTCTACAAAATACCAATGCCTAGTTCATAGTCACGATTAAGTAATACATGCTTAACGTTTCATCCATTCACCTCTTACAAAGTGCACAATAAATTAAAATATTAAACTGTCATAGTACATTAGGAGGGATCTACACGAACATGAACTGACTGTAGTTGCAATAAAAGTTGCAGGTAAAAGCAAGCATGGGAAGTTCATTTTAGCCTTAATTTGAAAAACATCACTGAAGTATATAACATCTGTAAAATTTATACATAATTTCAAAGTAATTATTTAAAGTGAATGGAAGGTTTTTATTTTGTAAATCTTATTTAACCATGCACTACTCAAGTACGAGAAAGTTAATATAATCGTTTATTGAAAATTACAGTTATCAAAATTAAATTTTCCCAGATACGAGAGTGAGCACGGCAGTCAAAGGATCCGATGTAGTCGATGATGCACTGCACAAATAGCATACACAAACAGTATGATATTAAACAATATTCACAATGCTGTATAATATTGGTAAATATTGAATAATTTATTGTAAACATTATACAACAGACTATTTATGTGGGATGAATATGCACAAGAAAATTTGAAATTTTACATAAACCGGAAATTAATTGTCAGATATTGAATTCTTCAAAATGGATTTTGGCAGAAACTGATTGCATCCAACTGACTGACATGTGTCCAGCAAGCACTCTGCTGCGAGATAATCCGTGCCCGATTTCTAAATATAATGTTGGATATAGAGAACGATCACAAAGTCTTTCCTCGGTAACAAAAAATATTCTAAAAAATTTATCATCATTTGGAACATGGTAGTTTCGGTATATTATAATGCCATTTATGAAATTTTTAATAAAACCATTTACACCAGTAAATGGTTTTATAAAAATTACCTCTTGGCACTCGATAAAATGTTCCAATTCTAGCTAAGTATTGTTCAACATTCCACAAGAAATAGCATCTCGGATCATCCCTGTGCAGTATCTTTGAGTGCATCAATACCTTTAATTGACATTGCAAATATTACGTTGCCCTTTAACTACAATTTAATACTAAGCAGTTATGACCCATTTGAATTTATGGAGCCAAAAAAAATTGTACTTTTCCTTTCATTAACATCATTTTGATCATAATCAAATATAAAAATCACTATTTATGCATTAATTGCATTATATGTTGGACTAAGAAAATTAAGAACAAATACCATAACAACTATTTCATAGTATATTATATTTAATGGTTCTTCTGTAATTCAAGGAAAGACTTTATGACCGCCTTGTATCAATAATGATGTTCTTCATAGAGTCAATAACTATTCACTTTAAATTACTGTAGTACATATTGTATTTCTATAATCTTGGCATGTTGAAAGGGGAAGAGATTGTGCATTTCCGTAGTATATTGCTTTGGTTCATGGTAAAAAAGTATTAAAAAATTATGCTCATCAATAGCCTATATAAAAGTTGCGTACAAAAGAAGGCAAACAGCAAGAACAAAAAAAAATCTTACCAACATGTGCAAATGATGAAGAAAATCGATGACTAAAGCTAGGAGCTCAAAGCCCAACTCTGTATAATACACATATGAAGCTCTTTTCTCCCAAGCCCCTTCTTGAGATGCATCTAATAAATATATAACGTACCTGCAAGGAGAAATACATGAAAATATTATCCAATATATGCACAAATTAACAGAATCGCGCAGGAAGGGTCGAAAATATCAGTATATACGCATTTAATATTATAAAAAATAAAAAATCAATGAAACAACCAAAAAAACGAAACCTGCTCGCGGACTCGCTAATTAAGGCGTTATCTTCCTCCTCCTACAGCATAAAAATTGTTGAACTTGAAGCTGCGAATGCTCCAGTTTTTATTTTCGTACTATCTTTCAAATGAGTGTTTGTGAAGTCTTTTTCTGCAGTTGATTTAAACTAAAATTTGACACAGAATTATGATTCAGCACCATTACATTTATCGAAGTCATTATGATTTTGGGTTATCTTGTCTAAATCCATGCCAACTATACAGATCGACAGACAGCCGTTCCGTCAAAGAATTGGGTTCAAAATATTTTTTTACAGTTCTGCATGCAAGATGCTTAAACTATTTACCAAGTTTTATTAGTATAACTCTTTACTTTTTGTAGTTACGGAGTTCATTTTCATTCGGACAGACCTACGTCTTATAAAAGAATTTCAATCAACATTTGATGGAAATTTAGAAATATGACCTTACGGCCACGCACTGATTTTCACAAGTCTAGTTCAAAAGGTTTTTTAAATATCACACAAGTGTTACTTTCTATGGACATAATCCCAAAAATGCATCTTTCGGAGACTCAAATTTGAAACATGAAGATTCATTAGAATCCCCAATTCGAATTTTCCGACAATTACAATACTTTTATTTTATTTATGCGAAGTATAAAAAGAAAAAGTCAAATAATTGTTATATTCAAGCAATATTGCTAATTTTTTTAAGATAATCATTCGAAATAAAAGCAAACAGAAGAATTTTTTAAATCATTTGATAAACATGAAAAAATTCATCCATGTTTAGTCAGAATAATGACAGGATTTGAACCTGAAAAACACACAACCTGCTCGTTGGTTGGTACTACAGTTAAAATAAACCCGTATTTTAAAATCCGAGATGAATGGAGGAGGTATAACAAATAAAGCTACTTGCCACAAAAACAATAATAATAAGTTTCGCTTACATTAAATTTGACAAAAAAGATTTTTAAAAAATGATATAAATTTTGCTTACATTGAATTCGACAAGATGATTTCACGTAGAACAATTACAATAAGATAGAAATGGTGAAAATGGGAGGGAGAAAACACGGAAGACGATAAAAATTGCTGCAGAATTTTAATATTTGTAACTCAAGTCTAAAAAAAAAATAGCGCATAAGAAATGCACGAATACTTACAGAAAGGTAGAAAAAAGTACCAGATTCAAAAAAGCGCAGCTTATTAACGTTTTCATTTAGTGGCTTGTAATGTTAGTTGACTACCTTGTTCTGCAGTATTATGCCTTAAAATTACCTCCAAATGCTTTTTGAAATCACTTAGAAATATAATACTTAATATGAACATTCCTTTTGGTACTTCCTCAATTAGTTTCCCGATCGAGGCAGATTACACAGGCTTCAAGGTCTAACATTAGCAACTAAATTATGCATGTTAATTAGAAAAAGCATTTCCTTATGTTAACAAAAAATATACACAGATATAAGGTTGATGCTATACCAACAAAATACAGATTCCAATAAAAATGTTTTTAAAGTAGCAATATCTAATGACATAAAATAAATCTTAAATGCCAAAATTAAAATAGTAATTACTTTTGGTTTAGTTTAGTTTAGTTATATTAACGCCCCGTTTGAAGCAACACTAGGGCTATTTTGGGGCGGACCTCGTCATTTTGAACCACGGTCAGATGACGGGGACGACACCTGAGCTGGCACCCCCCTCTCCACCACACCACACCAGCGGGAGGACGTTTGGTCAGGACGGATTTAACGTGCAACAGACCCCCTTACACGACGGTTCTTCGGTGGAATCGATTCTCGAGCATGAAACCCTCTGGTTCCGAAGCCGAGACCTTACCACCAGGCAACCGCGGCCCTTGTAATTACTTTTTGATTTGTTTCTTCTGCCTAAACAAGCAAACTGTACGAATATATTTTACCCATTTATAAGCGTCAAATTTTAGAATACATAGTAAAACTTCAAAAAAAATTATTTTACAAATAAATGAAATTTGCAATTAAAATATAGAATAGAAATACCAAGTTTTTAGAAAGACAAAATGTACGATGCTTATATTAGACTTATGAGATTTTAATACAAGCTATGGCAAGACAATTTTAAATTTTCACCTGAGCCGAAACAAAAATTTGCTGTACTCTAGAAAAACAGAGGTGTTACTATACAAATGATTAAGCAATTAATATGATTGGTTTGGTTGGTTTAGTTATATTAACGTCCCATTTGAAGCAACACTTGGGCTATTTTGGGACGGACCTCGTCATTTTGAACCGCGGTCAGATGACGAGGACGACACCTGAGCTGGCACCCCCCTCTCCACACCACACCAGTGGGAGGACGTTTGGTCAGGACGGATTTAACGTGCAACTGGCCCCCTTACACGACGGTTCTTCGGTGGAATCGGGTCTCGAACCTGAAACCCTCCGGTTCCGAAGCTGAGACCTTACCACCAGGCAACCGCGGCCCCAGCATTTAATATGAAAAACGGCCAGTGTATAATGACTATGGGGATGCTATAACACAATCCTTCACTGAATAGTATTAGTTTCTGCAAAAATTACACCCTTTTAATTAATCTAATTTAATAATTAGTAAATAAAATAGTTTGACCTGCTAAAAGGTTATTTTTAACCAAGAAATTATATTTAAAATAAATTCTTTATTAGTTTTGCTATTTATTTCTTCTTCAAAAAGACTTTATGAACTGTGTTTGAACATTAAAAAAAATAAAGATAAATATATAAACAGGGATAAAAATATTATTAGCAATAAAAAATCACTTAGAAATGAAATCTATTCTTCTGATCATATTTCGAGAGAAACGATCAAGTATTTTTCCTTTGAAATTCGCATGATTTTCACGATGCTGCACACAGACGGACCGACAATTCTTTTGATGAGTGTCGTCCAAAATTTGACAGATTTATAAGTTGGGTGTAAAGACCTAGTATTGAATTTCATTCTTCTGGTTCGTTTTTTTTTTTTTAATTAAATTTAAGTATACAAGGAAAGACAGATAAAACCACACTCCCACCCCCCATTTGAAGAGGATGGAACAGAGGAGGAAATTACTGGGGTTCTAACATTTTTAAAAAAAATTTGTAACGAGTATTTTGGCAATTTCTTTTTGCTATTTTCATTTGTACATTTCAAGTTCAAGGGGGGGGGGCTTAATTCCCCAGCATCAATCTATAAATATGCTACTGCGCTTTTCAATAAAGAAAATGCATTTACTGAAGCTCTCCAAGATTTCGCACACCTTTCCGAAATCTTGTTCTGAACGAATAGCGCAATACATAACCCAGACACACATTTCTGACATTATTAAAAAACTATATTCCTTGGAAATGCCTGCATTGTATTCTTTTTCCTTCACGATCTTAATTATGATCACGTAGAATAATGGGAATTTTGCAGGAATTTTGAATGCACACTTTTCCAGATTTTTAATATTTGAAAAAAGATAGCTAGTAAAAATCTTGAATAAAAGTTTTATTCACATTTACCCTCACTTTTTCTATATTTTCAAAATTCATCTCTCGATTTCATTTCACGGAAGAAAAAAAAAATGTACTGATGATACTGCCCCAAATCGTAGTATTTTTCTTAATTAACAACTTAAACCAACGGGGAATGGACATTCCTAAATTTTCAATATTCCCTAATTAAGACGTTTATTTTAGCAAAACCGTGAATGTCACGGATACTAAAGATTTTTAATTTAAAACACGAGTTCGGTGATTCGCAGTATACAGAAGAAAATCAAGTATGCATTTTGAAAATCTTTTTTTCCCGACCGACTGAACGAAAAATTTGACAAAAAGAACTATAATTTTTATAACATCAAGTTTCTTTTATCTAAGTGATTGGTGTTTTTAAGTTACTACGTATCCGAATGAACAGACCTACAGACGGTCAAACCCTAGAACGGAGATTAAAATCAAAACTTGTTGAGGATTTACACTTCAGATGGCAAGTTTGTCTACCAAATTTTATATATGTAGCTCTTTAAATACACAACAACAAAAGGTAGACACTTATTCCCCATGATTCGATTTTGTAACGAAATTCGATAGAAACCTGCAAATTTAGTGCAAAGATTATAAGCCAAAATGCATCCCTCTAGCACCGAGCAATTTTGAATTACGGTATTCATAGACAAACCTTAATTCCAAAAAATCTTTTTTTGGTTTTGAGTGATCTAAATTGCTTAGATACATCAAAATTTTGAATTCGATTTTTTTTTTTGATAATTATATTTTCTTTGTGTATATACTTCGAATACGGAAAACTAAAAGGTAGTCTACATACGTGTGTATCAACAAAAACCAGGCAACGGAAGTTTTCGGATTAGAAAAGGAAAGCTTAGAGAAAATTTCGAAGCAATACAGTTTTATCTCCTTAGTTCTAATTTAAAGTTATCTTCATTCTTTTCCTCCCTTTGCATTTTGAATCAGCAAAAGCAAAGTGGGTTAAATTGTTAATGGATTTGGATATCATTTAAAAAATAAAACAAATGAACGGCCAAATTTATGCACTGAAAAAAAAATACTTTTGTATCTCAATTCCTACAAACGAGCAACCATCACTCAATGTATTAAAAACGTATACGATTGTGCCATTTCACTCGTAAATATATTAGCATAGATTTGATTTAATGTTTATCATGATGGTAGAAGGGTTAAAAATTTTACGAGCAACTTAAGAAAGTTATGCTCGTCAAATATGCACACGTTCAATGACATGGGGAGGGGAGGGGGGACCACCGGTGACTAGGGAAGTCAAGATTGCCAAAAACACATTTCGAAAATGTATACAATGTTCTTAAATTTTTCAATATTATCATCGTTACTAAAATGACATGAAAAAAAATTAACACAACATACAAAATTATTATATAACATGATATACCAGTGACCTCAGTGAAATTAATGCATTAAGAATGATACAAATTAACTTTGCTGTTGTAATTAATATTTTCAACGCATAATGGGAAATTCATGTTTTCCAGACGGGCAAGCCATATGAAATTAGCATGGCATTCAATGGGTTACAGTACTTTTATTAGAAGAACAACAGAAATAAAACAACTAGAAGGAGAAGTTTTACGTACCTGGTAATTACATACAGAGTTCTTACAAACACAAGCAGACACTGAAAGAGAAAAATAGAGACATAAGGCAAAGCAGCGAAAGACTTTCAAATCATTTAAAATTTGACATTGTTCGTTTTATGATGGAAGTTTCATATTCTATTGCAAACACCAACAACCCTTTTCAATCTTCATACAACTTTTGATTAATTGCTAAAATAATTTATCATATATATTCTTTTAATCTAGCAAATATCATAATTGCATCAAACATGATAAAATATTTGTAAATGGATTTCCATTCTCTTTTTTTTTTTTTTAATTTCAAGTATAATCAATTTTAAATACAAATACAGATATTTCCATGACATTAATTTTCTTTGAAAAACGGCTCGTTTCTTCCCACAATGGTTTGGAACAAAATTGCTCAAGAAGGTCCAATGCTAATAAATTTAACAGGATTCATTCATAAAATTTAGTTTATTTCACAAAATTAATAACTTAATAGTGATTCAGAAAACACAAATTCTAATACCATCACTAACATCCACTTTCCATTCTATTTCAGGCATACCCATTTTACTTTATCAGCTCATAATATTCAATCTCGGATTCTGAGACTCTCCGAGCCTTTCTGCATGCGTTAAAAGGCGTTTATTTCGTCAAAACGTGAGAGTAAAGATGTTTATATTTATCAATAGAGTGAATTTAGATTATTTTCGGAATTAGAAGCAGCAATAATTCCTCATCTCTCTGCGTATCACCCCTTAGAGAATAAAAGCGTATAAAGTGCGTCATGGGATCCAGAAATGAACAGTATCTCACTTTTTTGCGGTAATTGTGCTCTTACCTCATTTTGTTTCATTTCTTCTTACTTATTAAATATACAAAGACAGGTAAGTTATTGCATTAACTTATGCAATTTGCATATTCTAAACATGATAAATATTTTTCTGCGTGATAATTGAGCCAATTCCAACATGTATCCTTCTTTAACTATATTAAATGAGAATGTACGCTTACTGGAGCTCTACAAATCAAAATATTTTATTAGACTTTCAAATTTAAAAAGAATTTTATTAGACAAGGAAACTTTTAAAAAATGGGAATGTATACTCTGAATATATTACCTCTAAAAATCTTAATGTTGAAAATATAATTTTTAAGTTTGAAAAATTGTTCTTCTCACTACATCAATTTAATTATCGAACAATTATTTCCTCACTTGCAACAATTTCTAATTTTTTTGCATAGCTTTTAATAAGATTTCATTACTGTAATGAAATTCGAACCGCTTTCATTGTTTCAAATGTTTAATAGCGTGATTTTAATTCCGTTGTTGAAAAATACGGGAGAGAGATTATAATAAGCGCAGTTTATACGAGGAATAAGACCAAAACAAAATAGAATTGGAATGAAGTACACGGTTACACTGTTAATGACACTTTGTTATTGTGGTAATCCACTTCCATTCGGAATATTCATAAAAAGGAATAAAACTAATGTAAAATATTAACAGAACATGGCTTTAATGCCAATCATAATTAGTTGCTTAAAATTCTTTGATGAGGGTTTCATGAACATCAAGTTATGCATACAATTTGCAATGAAACCGAAACCAACCAGTATTTCCGGTGAAACGAATGGTCATCCGAAGGGGCTAGTAATAAATATAGTAGAAACTGAACTTAGTTTGTTATGCACTAATTGGTTTGTCAGTGTCAGTGTTTTTAAACTTTCATTTAAACATTTACGTTGCTCTTGCTTTTAACGGTTTCCTCAGTAAAACACTTTTACACATCATATTTTGATAGACTACTTTATGAGGCAATTTTAAATGCCTTGCATCTTTTTGTTCATTATAAATAGGCATTTCACAAATTTCCTATTTATATTTTTATACAACCAATTCTATTAGAGGAAAGAGCAGCAGTGTTTAGAAATGAAAGTATATATAAAAAAAAAATATTGATACTTGAGAGTAAATGTCAAACTTCAATGTAAATACGATAAAATTAGAAAGATATTATAAATCATGCTTTATGTTGAAACCCACTTATTCCAATAATGGAGATGTAAGCCAAATATATTAAACACGTAATTCTTTTATTTTTCAAAAACATTAAAAAAAGTCATGGATTAAATAGTTGATGAAAACAATGAAAACGATTCGAGTTTCATTCACAAGCATAAATTGTTGCAAAATAATAAAAAAAGACGAAAAAATTAAATAGATTAAAAATCTAAGTCTAGACAACACAATTTTAGAGCAATTAAATTGGTATCATTAAATATATATTTTATATTTTAAGAATATGTAAAAAATCATTTTTATAGTTAATATTTTCGGATATTATCAATGAGAAACGCTAACCTTTCGCTTCATTTTTTAATTGAAATTTCAAAAAAAAAAAATCTCTTGCTTACACATTCAGACCCTCTAAAGTTGGAAGCATTAGGCCAAACAGCCTGGCCAGTAGATCGCCAACACACACAAATGCCTTTATTAATAGAGATAAATGGCATTTGAAGAAATCGATGTAATGTCAGCTCATTCAAGACCTAGCACTCTAAAGAAATTTCCAAATTTCGTGCAATATGACTGAATGCAAGAGGCAAAGATGGCAACGTCACAATCTGAATGAAATTAATTCCGAAACCGAAGGTCCACTGTTCAATTTTAATTGTGTTTTAGACGATCTTTCATTTTTCTGCGTCCGCATTTTCGCAAATCATTTCTACTTTTGGAGTTGGTTTGTATTTTTTATCAGTACATTTGAAATTAAGTCATTGATCCATCAGTCAGTTTTAAAGCATTTAAGTATTTGTACAATATTTAAGTTTTGAATTGAAACAATTTTTATTCTGTACAAAATATGTAGGTGTCAGATCAGCAAAGAAATTTTCATGCTCACGTGAAAAACGTAATATAGTCATGAAGACTTGATTATTATTGTTGCCATCTGTAAACCGATTACTAAATACAAACCAAGATTCTAAAGATTAATTGAAACGCAGATCAAGAAATGCTTTCTCAATTTTATAAAGATAAATTATTCAAAAGAATGACAAAAATAAAAATTACTTTTCTTGCAATTAATGATGGATTTTAAAAACCTCCCACCCAGAGCAAGAGTGGCCCTCTCAAAAACTTTTTCGCATACTCTCTCATAAAAGTGTTATCCTAGAGAACGCCTTGCATGGCATTGCCGTGCCAAAGTTATGAAATATTGACCTCTGGTGTGAATTTTACAAATCTGTCGTGTGATCTTTGGCGAGGTTTTTGGCGATTAATCCTTGGCATGCGGTAAATAGAACCCGCAAATCGAATTTGCGTTTTAGTCACATTTTTTCTTAATCTATTGGAATTAAAATTTGGCATAAAATTACAATTTTAGTTAAAAAAATATACAGGGTGTCTCAAAAACCTTGACCGCGACTTTTATTCCCTAAACATTGATCGCAGACATATACTGTAAATTACAAAGTTGCGTTAAAAAAAAAGTGCAAAATGTTATGAAATCAATTTTAAAAAATTTCAGAGGATTAAACTTTAAAAAATACAAAATTTAAATTTCTATACGAACCATTTACAAAAAAATTCCCAGTGAGTAAAATGTACCCCATCCTCTCATAAAGTCATGTGCCAAATTTCAGTCGTACTCTTGGCCCTAGATGGCGCTCCTGAAAAACTAGAGACGCACCCTCGGCTTAAAATCACTGACTTCTAAAGTCAGTGATTTGAAATGTCCCATTAGAAACAACAACACAAAATTTCAGAATTTTATCATGAAAATTCTCAAAGATATGTTAAAACAAAATTGGAGAAGGATCAATCGCAAATTAAAATGCAAATGATACAGCTTCAGTGCAGATGACGCGATACAGGAATGCATCCTAAGGAAATAAAATATGCTTTATATCTTTAGTTTTAAATACAAATTTTGAAATCTATGCTTCCTGAAAAATACTTTAAAATTTTATATCATGAAATAAAGAATATAACTTAAAAATAGCACACTCGGTGAACATGTAAAAAATCTTATGTCATCTTTCCTTTAAGTTATTATTTCTACACACTTTTAATACTTTTGAAACAATAAATAATTAAAATTATTATTTATTCCATCATTACTTTCTTTGTTAATTTGTGTACGACATCCGACATGATTTTTTTTTCTGTTTGCGAACTCATATCCAGGCATCAAAAAGTGGTTTCAGTCAGCATTTATGTAATTTCATATCTCTGAAACTTTGTGATAAAATGCTGACATTTCGTACATGACTTTATTAGAGGATCGGGCACATTTTACTCACTGGGAATTTTTTTTGTACGGGGTCCAAATAAAAATTTAAATTTTATTTTTTAAAGTTTAATACCCTGAAAGCTTTAATCGATTTCATAGCAATTTGCACCTCTTTTTTTTTACGGAACTTTGTAATTTACAGTATGTGTCTGCGATCAATATTTCAGGAATAAAAGCAGAGGTCAAGAGTCTTTGAGACACCCTGTAAATATCGCATCAAATTTGATATATTTAAGTTTCATAGCAGGTTCATAAGTTGATACGTTTCACAGCAAATTTGATAAATTATCGCGTTTGCGTGCAGCAGAAAGTAAACCCCTTGACGAATTGTGTTCGAAACATTAGACAGAATCTGCACTTCAGATGTTAAATCAGTGTAATGAATTTCATCCATCAAGCTCTCTCCGATTTATAGATAGTGTGTTATTTTATATTTATATATCCGGACAGGCTTCCTCTGAACGGATTTTGCTCAAATTTTAATAAATATCTACAAATTAAGTGTAAAGATCGCATAACCAAATTAAATTTCATTCGTCTAGTTCAAAGCGTTTTTGGCCACAGACATTTTTACGTCTACAACGTGAAGATTCATCAGAATCTCGAGTTCGAATTTGTTGATTAAAATATCCCCCCTCCCCCCATACTACGCTACGATCAAGTAAAAAGCGGTATGATAAAGTATCCGCCTTTTCCCGCCAGTGATACCGACGTCCAGCTAGAAAATGACCGGTTACGTTCGAGAATAAAAATTTCGTCGAGCTCTTTCTGATTTGCGTGAAAATTCCCTTCAACCGTTTTGAAAAAGTAAAGGCTCTCCTGATACTGTCTTGATATCTCAAGGAAATCCCTAAGATATTAAATCGTTTAGAAATTTATTTGGATAATGCGATAATCTATTCAATAATTACCAGCCTAATATTCTAAGATAAGTTAATGTGTAACATTCTCGCTATCCGTTAGACGCCACGATCCGTAATCCGTATTTAGGATTTTTACTTACACTACTTGACGTCAAGAATACAGCGGGTCTCAAAATAGAGTAAACATTACGCTCTTTTTTAAAAGTATAAAAATCTAATACAAATTTGCCATTTAAGCTTAATATTTACAGAAATGTCAAAGCATATATTAAGGTGTATATTGGGCTAAAAAACAAATATGAAGTCTTCAAAAAATTTTAATGACATTTTCTCGTGATAAACACAAAATTTGAATTCGCAAAATTGAGTTTACACTTAAAGAATCAGTCAGTTAATCACCACTTTTTTTTTTATGAAAATTTTCTTTAGATCATTCAACAGTTGTAACCCAAGCATATAAACGTAATTATTTTATGTATACATTTTTTATTTTTTTCGCCAATGAAATGAATTCTAGGAGTGAAACTTCTAAAAATGTACGTTTTCTAGTCATCAACTAGTCGAAAGATGACAAATTTCTTCAAGAAATAGCTTCCCTGTTTAGGGAAAATCATCGTTGTGTCCAAAAAATACTACAGAAGTATCGTAAAACTGGTTGTGCGGCCAGCATTCCAGGAAGAGGACGAAATGAAATTTTAGGCACTACTGCAAAGAGAAAGATTATACGTTGAGTGTAAAAAACACCGCACT
This sequence comes from Argiope aurantia, assembly GCA_026543865.1. NCBI lineage: Eukaryota > Metazoa > Arthropoda > Arachnida > Araneae > Araneidae > Argiope > Argiope aurantia. The sequence continues at coordinate 109 of JAPMOR010076155.1, read as the reverse complement.
TGAGCGCCCCAAAACTTGCATCATCGGTGGAAAACTTTCAGCTGAAACTGTTTGACGTGGTGTTCATCATGAAGGATTTCATGGTCGTACTAAAATATGAAAACTACTC
>JAPMOR010076137.1:58266-77199 GCA_026543865.1 Argiope aurantia | reverse complement strand
AATAAAATGGTTGAATGTTTTAGAAAGTGACATTTCTGTCGGAAATTGATTTAGATTTGACTTTCCTTTTCGCAAAATTTGCTAAATTTTTTCATACATTAGGTACAAAATTGTAGACGATTAGCATAAAATGAAAAGAAAGAATTTTTTTATCTCCTATTCGTCACAAAGTGAAATAAATAAATGTCATTTCGAATATTTGTTCGAGTGCAAAAACTCTCAAATAATGCTTTGACACTTTTAATAAAGAAAGTCATAACCTCACAGGCTTATATGAGAGAAAAATATAAATAAAACTGAATATAAATACATTCAATAAATAAATAGTAACAGTTTATTAGAGATTAGAACCTCTAATCCGAAACATTGTAGCATGATCATGCAGGATCTATTTATTTGTTTTTATATATTTTTTTCTTGAAATTCTGTTTTTTTAAAAATAAAAACAGTCAGAAGATTTATCTAATATTTTGTCAATCCTTTATAAATAACAATTTTTCCTAAGAAATTAAGAACTTCAGTTAAAAAAGAAAATAGAGATTTTCAACTATTGTGTTACTCATCGTAATGTCTTAGTTTTGATTCCTAGATATGTATTTTATTTTTTAAATTTGCTTTTTATGATATAGTTGCAATAACGTGTACGTAAAAAATATATTTCAAACATGTAACCATAAACAAAGAAAAATATTGAAATAATTATACTTAAAATATATTAAAGAATAAACTGTCAGAAAAAAAATTGGTAACACTAAAAAACACATATTTTTATGAAAGTAATACGTCATCGTTTTTGTGAAACAATATAGGCAGGAGATATTAAAAAATCGTTAGAATTTCAAAACATTTTTTATTAACTTAATCTAATCGGAATCTAACAGTCTGGTGTATTGAGTATTTTAAACAAAATAATGATATTTCAAAAAAAATCACACAATTTACAAATAATATTCAACTTACAAACCATTTCGTGTTAAAATAATGAAACATTTTATATAATAAATACAGATTTGTAAATCCTTTTATTAAAGTTTCTTTTTATAAAATTCACGTAGAATTACATCAATTTCAAACTTCATTTTTAAGCTAGCGACAAGGAATTGCATGTGAGCAATATTCAAATTGAAGCGTAACTTAATAAAAATAAAATATTTTCGCGCTTCAATATAATTATTTTTTATTTCTACAAAAATGCTTTTCATCTAAATGGCATTTTAAAAGTAAAATTTTGGTTAATAAAGTAAAAAATAATTCAATAAAATATGTGAGTTGAGTGCACTTGCTGAAAATTTATTGATGCTATTAACTCAATACAATGAATTTCACTACGAAGTTATTAATAATATTAAAAACAGTCAAATGTTTTCTCTAAAAGCTTTAAAATAAAAAAGAAGCTTATTTTAAGCTTGAAAATAAATCAGAATTTAAAGAAATTGTAACTTTTAATGTTAATACAGATTTACAAATTGATTTTCATAATTTTCCATTCAGAAAAATGATCTAACCATGCTTTAGCAACTGAAAATTACTTGTGGTTAGGTATAATAAAAAAATATCTAGATATTTCTATTCACTAATTTCTGGACTTATTAAAATTTTAGTATAATTTCTATTTTTTTCCCCAATAGAAATTATATTTTAAATTTTGCGTTAAAAAAATATTTCTGTTCAAAAATGTAAAGAATTCCAAAATATTATAAATTGTAATGAACAGATCATATTTATTCAATCATGGTATTACATTACATAAGCTGCATATTAATATTGTTACAGCTTTATAAAAATATAGTTTCATTTTACTTGATTGTGAATAATTTAATGATTTAATTTGGGGATTGGCAATCCGACATTTGAAGATGACGCACTTCCATAATATTTTTGAATGAATATCTGTATTATTTAAAAAAATTTTATTCATAGAATGCCATTTTATACTTTTAAAAGTGTTGATTTTCAAAATAAAACGGCTGACAAATTGAACTGTAATTTTCGCTAGATTAATTTCATATATTATTTCTCTGTTCAGCATGAAAATGTATTTTCACATGAAGAATCCGTATAGAGTTTCTCATGAATTATTAGTGAAATAATATCTACAATAACATAAAATAAAGCTACGAAATCTATGTAATATATATATGAAACTTAAAATTTCTTTGTATGTTTGTATTTTATATAACTCCACACGTCTCGATAAATTCGAACGAAATTTGATACACAAAGTTCATTAGCAGCTAGAAGGATTTACTGCATCATTAAAAAAATCTCTACAACCTTCTAAAATGAATGAAATAGGAATTGAAAGATTTTGCTTTTCTTCCTCTGTAACTTCTGAACAAAACATTCCACAAAAATTATTTTTACATCACCCTAAAATTTAAAAAAAGCAATTTTTCTTTTTAGTGATATCAATTCCATTTCTATACGGCTATTTCTCTGATTTTCACCATTTTTTAAAATTAATTTTAGTACATTTTATAACAATGTATTTTCCTTCATTACAATATTAAACCTATTTCATACTTAATTACATTTATCACTCGCGTGCTTTTGTCAGAGTTGAAGTTAAAGTTATTTTCTTCGTATATTTTTACTTTTGCTTTTGTTGCGGTGCTTTTAAGGTCGCATTCGTTACATTATTGCTTTTGATGTCTGTTTTAAAAAAGCTGCCTTTTAAAGCTGTCGCAATATTTTTATCTGTGTAATCTAAATTTCTTTCATATTTTAATAATTTACAATTTTTATACGTCTAATTAGCATACCATAAGTCTTTTTTTACTGGTTTTCAATTTGACTTTAGTTAATAAGATTATTTTTTAAAACAAATAGACAAAATGAAAATATTTTTAATTTGTGAATTAATTTATATGTACTTTGACCATTCCCAATGTTTACATCTTATTCCATAAAAATAATTTATTTGCGTGTTATCTAAATTTTGTACTTCCTGGAATTTTTTTCTACAAGCAAATGATATTAAAATGCCTAATTATAACAATTAAACATTTTACTGAGATAATAATTCTTTTATCGAATTCACACTATTAATTCCATCTTTATGACAGAGTTGTTAGCAAACAATCAAACCATTAATGACCTCCCAGGAAACAGAAAAAAAAAATACTATTTCTGGTAAGCAGTTTTTTTTGTCCTTTAAGCCTTGAAAAGTTTATTTTTCAAATCCCCGACTAAAATTACCGACTTTAATTAATGCAAAACTAAACCAAACGATAGCATTTGGACTAGGACATTCAATATTTAATGGAATCAAACAATGTATTTTCTTTCAAAACCGAACATAGAGTCGAGGCTATACTTTAAAAGGATTATAGATGAAGATATTATATCACATATTACCAGGAATTCTTCTTCTAAATATGCATCAAATTTATCAAAATAGCATACCAAGAGACTCTAGAGGCTATTCCGTTCTATCTCTTTATGGCTTAAAAATGAAAAAGAGAAGGCAATAACAGCCAAGCGTAATTACCCGGATGGTTATTACTCCGGTAACGCTAAATAAATTTGGATAACATGACAACCCTTACAGGCACTCATACTACCAAGAAAAGGACATGACCATATTCTGAATATATTTGAAGAGTTGAAATATGGAACAAACTGTGGTACAAGCATAATCTCAATTACAAATTCATATCGTCTGTCAAAATTTTCTACAAAATGCAATTTTTAATAAACGCCATCTATATATTCTTCTTAGATCATTGAAGCACTATATTAATTTTTATTTCTTGGCATTAAAGGATAACATTTTTTGCTAAAATCCCAATCAGCACACTTTTTAAAATGAAATTATTTAGCATCTGAACTAAAGAATTTTTAAGATGCCTTTTTTTAGATATTTTTAAACTTTTAAGTTAAAATTTAATCTTTTAAAAACGTTATTATGAAACTAGAAATTCCGTGTTTCTTCTATAGCTAATTATATATAGCATTCTAGAAAAGGGAACATAAATATTTTTTACATATATACTCCAAATGTCGATATTAAAAGAGTTTTTTTATTCGAATTCTTTGGAGTAATAATTAAGGATAATGTTAAACACTCTTATGGATTGAACATAAAAACTTTACGACTTAGAAATATATATGCTGCGATTTTTTGTTACATATATGTAAAATAATTAGATGCAGGTGGAATTGAGATTACAGTGATCAATAAAAATTAATAGTGATTTCCCATAATTTGCCTTGATATCACTAGGAAAAGTACAGACGATAAAAAAAGCGAAGCAATTAGCTGAAGATAAAGTTGCTCCAAAAAAAAAGAGAGGCAAAATGAAATTAGAAAATTTGCTGCAAACGATGCCATCAGAATATAAATTATATTAAAATATTTTTCACTATTTCTGATTCCTTTTCACCAGATTAGCGAAGAAATAAAAATTCTCCACTTGATCCACGTTTTGTATCAAAATTTTCTGCTGCATTTTCTGTTATTGTGAGTAGAGGAAATTTTCGAGCTCACCATAAAAATAATGAGCGAGGTATATGAGATATCCGTGTAATGAGATATAATACCTCATATACACAAGTATAGGCATTTGCACAATGAGCATTTGAATTTGCTCAGAGAACTCCGTAATATACAGGTATAGAAGGGCGTAGAAATGAGACCTTTCTAGCTGGTTCCTCTGGTCTGGTGAGGGAATTTGGAAAGGATATACCAGCGCAAGTGTCATCCTTGTCATCTAACCCCGGTTCAAAATTACGAGAACCATCCAAAAATAGCCATACTGTTTCTCCAGAATTGACATTGTTATAACTAAATTAAATTCATTGGTTCATTTATGCAATTAACCAGCTGATTCAACAAAGCATCTTCTGTACAAAAACGTATTAAATTTGCACTATTTATATGATGTCAAAACAATGCATAAAACAAAAGAAGCGAACCAACAGCCACAGTGAATATTGTACAAATAATGTAAGCAAATAAATAATTACCATTTAATGTAATGTTATGAGTAAAGTAAAAAAAAAATATTTTAACTCATTTATGTTCAATACAAAGGTTCTAAAGATCAAGCTTTCGTTGCTTAGAAAGAAATTCATAAAATGTTGTTACATGCCTAACTATATCAAAAGAGGTAAAACAAAAGAGTTTCTGAAATCATTTTTTAAAAACTAAATTTTTTTTTTCGTCCGTTAAAGAATGCGACATGAAATATATTATTCAGCGATTTCTTTTTAATGAAGACGTGACAATATTTTTCTCTTGATGATGGAAAACATTAGAATAAAATATGGCGATTTTTAAAAATGCAATTAAAATTGAACACTTCGAGTTAGAAAAATACTTTAATGACGATGTTTTTGAGAACATCATAATCATGCCTCTATATTTGATTCATTATTTTCGTTTGAATATTATTTTGAAAAACAATCTTTTATTTGTTTTATTACTCGTAAAATATTTCACAAAATATATTCAGAAACATAGAAAAAAATCTCCTTTATTCTCTTTTCAGCATAAATATAGTATGAACGTTTTTTCACTAAATAGCATGTAAATGTATTTCTTACTCCGGGATTCTAATCTTGATAGTTTTAACATAATATAGGGAAAATTAGAAATGCAATGTGCCGAAGCAACAAAAATAACTGTTTACAAAATCTGGAAGATAAATATTGACAAGAAGTTTTCCTATTTTTATGAATTTATTCCACACAACTAAAACTGCAAAAAATCTTACTCATATCTCAGTTAAAAAAGAATTTGATTAAATAATTGATGAATACAATGAATAAATAATAATTTGTCAAAACAGTTAAATTTATATTCGTGATAACACATTTTACCTGTCTGTTTTACTTTCTGATTAAACTTTCAGTCTCATTCTTATATCAAAATGATTATAATTCCTTTCTTCTTTCTTTTAGACAATATAGTTAAAAAATAATGAAAAAAAAACTTTTTCTGGTAGCAAAATTTAATGTTCGGAAAATACTAATATTAAGATTTTTTTTTTAATTTTTAAATATTGCTAGGTCAGCCTTTCGAATAATAGCTTCATTTTTAACTGATGTCGTTTTGTTTTTTCAATAGTCATACTATTTTTTTTAAATATCGAGTATTTAATAGCAAAAAACGAAAAGTAACATATATGTTTTTTTTATCGGTTTCTAAATAAATACATGCATTATCCTAGTTTCCATTTCATTAATAATTTTGTCGTTGATGCTGATTAAACTAAAAACTATTGAGCTAATTCAATAGCTTTTTCACCAAATAATTTTATTAATTTCTCTATATATACCCTTCACTATATTTTTTGTCTCATCAAATATTTAATTTGATTAAAAACCATACTGTTAAATATTTATTTCCCTAGATTTCAAAAATCAACAAAATTCTCAAAATTTCTCTAATTTACAAAAAAAGAAAGAAAAAAGAAACAGTTATTATAACTTCGAGATGTACATCCACATACAATTAAATTAAATTATAATAAATTACTTAAATCAGTTTATTATATCTAAAACAAATACATCTAAATGTTACAGAATTTTTACTTCGAAATAACGCAGTTAAAAATGCCGAAAAAAATTGCTTTCATTATGCATAATTTGAAAAAAATACAAATAAAAAAAATTATCGATTTCATTAACACCAAATACTAAAAAATATTACAAATAATGATGTTTTTATTAATCAACTATCAATTTGTTATTGTTTTGTTTAGTTCAATCAATAGCGTTTATTAATAAGTAACCGCCTTTGGCAACTAGCTTCTTTCTAATCAAACGAAAATCGATTTTAATGTAGGTCTCGGTACTCAGAAATTAATGGTTCTATTACTTTCCTTTTAATGAGCCTACTTGAAGAAAAAGGAACTACACCAGTTGAATATTTATATTAAAATAATCCCATCCTATAAAATTATAACAATTCATCCACTATAAAATTATAACAATTCATCCACTATAAAATTATAACAATTCATCCTATAAAATTATAACAATTCATCCACTATAAAATTATAACAATTCATCCTAAAAAATTATAACAATTCATCCTATAAAATTGTAACAATTCATTCATGCTATAAAATTATAACAATTCTCGTTTATTTCAAAATTCTATTTGTTAGAAACTTTTGATTATTTTATTGTTTAAAAGCTAATTCTTAATATTTCACCTCCTCAAGGTAAGTTTGTCATTTTTATGCAAACATGCTAAAACATACATATTGTTTGATGAAAGAGATTACTGGACGCTTTCACATGCTTATATGAGAAGCAAGCATGTGAAAGCGTCCAGTTTAAGCGATGAAACTCACCATTGGTAAGTTTATTCTTCGCTTGTAAACATGCGAAATTATATGAGCTATGTGATGAAATGAATTATTGACAAAGTTTCTATTTCTTTTGGAGGCCGGTGGTAAGATCTCGTCTTCGGGACCTGACGGCTACAGGCTCGAGACGTGATTCCTACGAAGAACCGTCGTATAAGCGAGCTGGTGCGGGCCCCAGGTGTCGGCCTATTCATCTAACTGCTCTTCAAAATTACGAGGTTCTTCCCAAAATAGCTCTAGTATTGCTTTAAAGCTTGACGTTAATATAACTAAACTTAACTCTGTTTCTTAAGTAAACGCGCGAAGTCATACAAATTATATGATGAAATAGATCATTGGCAAATTTTCTGCTTTCCATCAAAAATTATACAATAAATTCCTTTATTACCATAATAAAGATTCAAAGCTTGCTATTAGTTGCCTGGAGGGCCACCTTCGCTTAAAATAATCTCCTTTTCTGATTAAGCCTTATAGATTAATAATAAGAAATGCCAAAATAACTTTTAAACATTAATTTTCACGTCTTAGTCTTTTATAAATAATAATTTCGTTTAATTGTTACACTTATTCTGATAAATTACAAATTGTCTAATGCTGACATGCTTATGCTTTGCCTTGCTGAAATATAAATTAAAATATTATGCCTTGCTAAAATATAAATTAATGTATAAAGACTTAAAGCATTTCTTTTGAAACGAATATTAATTCTGAGATAGACGACAGTATCCATAATTAGTTGCATCTAACTTCATCAAGATTTTATAATTGTCATGAAAAGCAGTAATGGAAAATTTTGGGTTAAAGATATTTCATCGCAAAGAAAAAAATTCCAATTTCAGCCCTTATTTAATTTTTTAAAATGTAAATAATGGCTGTAAGTATAATTTCTTAAATTTCATCCACTTATTCTGTTGCTTTAAAATTAATTTTTAAAACTTTCTCTCCCAGACAAAGTTTGTATTTTTTTAATATGGAAGATCATACAAATATAATAAAATAAATTATTCTTCTAAAAATGACTGTCACTTGCTATAAATAGAATATTCTAGATTCCGTAATTGAAACTAATCTTTTTTATCTTTGAGTCTCATGGAAAAGATGAGACGCTATACCTAAATGACAATATCAAAATAAAATAAGCTCTTAATTAATTTCAAACTTTAAAATTAATTGTAATATGAATTCTGTAACTCACGAATAATAAATTTCGTTTTATTGTATATTTTTTAAAAAGAAAGGGTCACTTAAAACTTTATTTTATATTGCCTCAGATAAAATAAACAATTAAATTTAAATTAAAACATATTTTTTTATCTTTAATCTATGTATTCACTCATTTTTTGAGCATAAAATTTCTTATTGCTGCTTTTATTTAGCTAAAAGACTTTGTTATCTCAAAAGTCAAAGACATTTCAAATTTAAAAAAATGTGTACAATAAACATTTAAAGGACTTTTAAATGCAAAAACATCATTATGGATATATGCTTCTTCGATGATAAATACTTTATTGGTTGAAAGTCAAATGAAATTTAACAAAAATAATAAATCAAAACCAATTTTCAGATTGGAAATAGTTTAGATCTCGCATAAGGCTAAATTTTTTCGTAGGGCAAACTTCCGAAGAAAATATTTCATGTCAAATACGCAATTTCTTCTTTTTTTGAACTTATAAAAGAAATAATAAGCTATTTTGAAAAGTGAGTTATTTGTAGAGCCATATATTTCATGTTTCAAAATACATAATTAAAATTCAATAATTCTTTCCACAAAATCGAGCAAAAGTTTTTCTTTTTCTTTTATTGCTCTAAAACTTTTAAGACTGCAGTTCTTAGCCGATATCTCATTTATAAAACCTATTATTTTTTATAAATTTTCAAAACATTCATGAAAAACATTACGGTAACATAAATACTCATAGTAAATATTTAAGATGGTTTTTACCAATTTAGAGCTCGTTACACTTTTAACCCTATATACTACAAAACATTAGATCAAGTCATTTCTTTACAATGAGCCTTGAGGAAAACATAAAATAGTGCACAAAATATGATTTCAATATGAAATTAATCAGCGGATGATTTGTTAACTAGAAGGAATTAGACCATTCAATTAAGGCGTAATTTTTATTTTGAATACCATCCTTGTAAATATTTGGCTTTATTTTTATTTTTCAATAATAATAATAATGAACTTTTTGTAGGGTAAATAAGCAATATAAAATAACAAATGAAAATTAGTTTTGAGATTGAAATCAACCAATCATTTCCATTCAAATATTGATCTAGAATCAGCTAAATACATCAATTATGCATTAGTTTGAATTTATAACTGTTTAATTCATACTTGTTAATGATAATAATAATATATTCATCTGAAATAAGCTTAATATTTATTGATTTAAAATAAACAGTTCTGTTAACTTTATATTTTATGCTTGCTTTTTTTTTACTTATCTTTGTTCTTAAATATGCGACATTGTTTCATCACTTTAATTTTTAATATTTTTTTTCCTTTAGAAAATATTCAATCTTTTATAAACATTAAAATTGCTTAAAATTAGTTATAGAATATAAAAATTTAAACCCCCTTTCACCAAATGAATGTCACTTTTGACCCAAACTTCGTTGGTTAACTATTGTTTGGATCTAATCATTTTCTCTCATTGAGCCTTATAAGAGGGACAACAAAAAATAATCACACTGAGATATATTTCCAAAATGAGATAAACCCTCCCCACAGGAAATTTATATCAATTCGTGCTGGTCAAGATGATTCCTGAAGAAATCTCCTTTTTCTCTACGGAGAGTGCTCTCTTCTCTCCACGGTCGACTACCCAATGAAATTGCAATCAATAAATTTCTCTGCAGGGTTAAAAAACATCTCACTCACCTTCGTATGTAGGGAAGGGGTCCGAGTACACCGTGCCCATATCCCTTGAATAGAGCACTTGCCCTCGACCCTGGGGGGTCCTCTTTGGATGCCCGTAGTTCTTTTTTGGGAGCGAGAACCGCTCTGGATGAGAGTTAGGCTTAGGGTGAACCAACTCTCGACCTTCTCCTTTAGCTTTCCCGTCTTCTCGGTAATTTCTGCCAGAGGAGGATACAAAGGGGTTACAGCATGACGACGGTACGCCTTTGAGTAGTGCTTCACTTGGATGTACCACCGAGAGGGGTTTTCAGTGGCCGCCAAGCTCCATAGAAGCAAGCACTTCAGCTCAGGAGAGCCAGGGCCTCCATATTGTCGAGTCTCATCCACATCAAAGGTGCGTGCGCATGCGTGTATCCTTCCGCCAGATGTGATGAGGTGAATAAATATAGTTCACGCCAACTTTGAGGATGCGCGCGGATCTGGGAGCACGACAAGCGTATGAAAAATACTCACCGCGAAAATGATTAATTGGCCTTGTTTAATCGAAATGGTGCGCTTTGTTTTGAGTTCTCTCAGTTACACCTAATTAATCATAACCGTGGGTTTGTGTGGTTGGGTTTGGTAATAAATCGAAACTGGAAGGTGGGCTTTTGTTTTGGGACGGGGAGGCTTCGCTTGTGAATGCACGTGATATTTTGTGAGCGCCTTTGTGTGCCTTACACTTTGAAAATTATATCACTTTGAATGCAGCATAATCGTGCTTAATCGAAACGGGATCTTTGTGCCTTAGTTACTAATCGAGAGCATGTTTGGTGGCGATTTGGGATGGATTTATCCTGCTTTATTAATTCATTTTAAATAAAGGATGTTTATTACTTTGTAACTTAGACGAGAACCGAAACGATATATTACAATTTAACATGGATACAATATTAAAATATGTTAAACAATTATTTTATAAGAATACATATCGTTTAGTTTCAAAAAGTATTGATAGGTCTTAAAATGTTTTAATGAATATTTAAGAATTCTTTATTAAGAGCATTGTTTTAGCTATTATTTCAGTTTTCTTCTTTAAGCTCTTTTCAGACAATGATGTTCTAATATACGCATCGAAATACTAAATTTTTAGCTTTAAATCTGAAGCACTTAAAATTTATTAAGTGAAAGTTTTAAGTGATTTAAAATGCAAAAATAGCTGAGTAGGGTTTCAATATCTCAAATGCGCCTTATATTTTTATAGAAATAAAAATAACTATAAATGCCCAAATAAAATGTGATCATCTAATTAGAAAATTAAATAAATTCGTAGTCCAAGGTGTTTATCCTGTGATATTTAATTCAAAATTTGTGAACTGTTTCAACAAATTGCTAGACAAAAAATAAACATCTTCATTAATGTTTACTTGGGGAATGTAATGTGTTTTTTTATTTACTTCCTTTTATGTGAAGTGTAGAGGAAGCATTGTACTCGACATAAAAAAATATCGAACTAGAGATTTTGGCGAATTTTCACATTTCAGATCTTTCTGGATCTGAAAAACATATTTTTGGCATTATATATGTCAGTGAACTCTGTAAACATGATAACTCAGAAACGCTTTAAATTAGACCTATGAAAATTGGCATATGGAATTGTGATCAAATTTGTAAATTTCTATTAAATTATGAAGAGTCCATCTGTCAGGCTATTCGAGTAAAAGTAAGTCGATAACTACAAAACGGAAAAAGCTAGGTAGATAAAGTTTGTAATCTAGAACAAACATCTAAAATATAAATACTTATCAAATTTTGAACCAAATATGTCAATCGCTTGATCGTCTATTGGCCTTTATTTTAGCAAGCGTATGTAAATGCAATAATCATAAACACAATGATTTAAATCATTGAAATTCGATTATTATCTTCTGACTGTAATTGTGGTTTCGTATCAAGTTTTGATATCGAAATGCCAACAAAAAACTCCCAAAATGCATATTATCGCGATATATTCAGTAAAAATAGCAGATTCACACCAGAGATCTCTTTCGTAACTATCTTTCGCTTAAGCCTAACAAAGATTTCGTAGTCTTATCCAAAGTCCGCTATTTCATGCTGGGAAAGGGAAATAAGATTTTTATTGGAGAATATGCGAGAAAGTTTCAGGAAACCTACGCTCGCAGGTTAAGTTAAATCATATCTAATAGGATAAATATATTTAGTATCACATTAGAGAAATGAATATAAATATGATATAGGAGCACATATGGCACAGATCATTTTCCCTTTGTTAAAGATAGTAGTTTAGTGGCAAAGAAGCGACAGTTTTCCTTTGAGTCAATATTACTTTAGTGTTATCTGTATTGTTGTAGCTATTAAATTTCTATAAAGAACTTCTTTTTATTTTTTAAAAAAGTAATATTTTTATTTAAAAAATTATATTCTTATTCTACATTTAACATTTATTTTCGATTCATGATATTTATGTGGCATAATAAATTGCATTTTGAGAGTTTGTTTCGTTTATAATTAAGCCAGTTTTCTATGTTAGGATCTATATTTATAATCTTTCAAACTAAGTATCCAATAGACGATGAATATGAAATACCAGAACGATGATAAATATTGAAATGTATACCGTATTTGTCATCATGAAACAAACATTTGAAAAGCTTTGAAGAAAAAAGTGGGGATGACCTGCACTGAAACTTTCTCACGTATTCCCTAATTAGATATTATCCTCCTTCTTACCTTTTATGATCTTGGACGAAACCTTGAACACCACGAAGCTCAGGATTTTATTTTCAGAGCCTCACACATGCGAATTTGGGCTTCATAATATAATAAAGAAAACTAAATTTCCAATTTTATAGACCGATTAAAATCAAATTTTGACACAAAATTACAATTTTATTAACAAAATCAAATTCTAAATGGTTGCCTTTTTGAGCTATTGCTTTTGCATAATATGAAAGTACAGATCGACAGACGATCAACTTTTTGAACTATATTTAGTTCAAAATCTGATATGGATCCGCATTTTAAATGTTAGATTTTTGTACCAAATTTTATCCGCTTATCTCTTAACGCTTCATTGTTATCGTACTCACTTTCACTCGGAATTTATTCAAAATTTGATAGAAATTAACAAATTTGATGTAAAGGAAGCATACCAAATTTCAACTGTTTATCTCAAAGCAATTATTGTTCACAGAGAGACCTAATTCCAAAAATGTATTATACAGACTCAAAGAAGTCCGAAACATGGAGATTCATCAGAATTACAATGCTTTCTCTTTATATCCCTCGTAACGAGAAAGTAAGAAGTTTCGAGAAGAATCAGACGAGGATATCATGGGTCATTCACTGGTAAAGATTAATCTGACACACTAAGCATCCATAAGGCAAATACCCGGGATCCAATGAAGCATATTGTGCAGAGACTTTCTTGAAAATACAGGAGAAGAAGAAGAAGAAGAATACAATGTTTGCTGTGGGAGGAATGGGCCAATACAGAATGTGTTGGTTACTTTAATATAATATATGTGGAATTTTCGTAAAAATTAGACAGCATTCTATAATCTATATTCTATAGACTCCGTTTTAATTTAATGTGTTTTCTCTCATAAATATTTTTTCAATTAAGAATACCGCATTAAAAATTACATTTCTACTCATAAAATTCTTTTTCTTTTTTTTAATCTACTTTTGCGCTAGTTCTTTTCACGATTTTTAAATATTCCATATTTCTATTCTTTTAGATATTTAAGAAATTTACGCCAAAAAATGCTCAAAATGCACAAATATTTTAAATGCTCCAAATTAACAAAGAAAATTAGGTATTTTTTCAATGATTGAAGATTTTTAACTATTCATTAATTTGGTCATACGTTTAAATTTTAAGTTGTGGGTGAGGTATATGTTGCATAATATGATTCAGAAATTTGGTGGAAAATAATCTCTTTAGATGTTACTCTTTCCATCCAACGTCGTTTATAAATTGCTATAGGCTTTATTTCATCTAACCAATAATAAAGCTGAGATTTAACTTCACCGAGAATTAACTGAATTAATGAAATGGCATTCTTACAAACTATGAATTTTCAAAAATGCTTATATGCTTAATTAACATTTTTTTTTATATTTGCAAGCATATTGATATCAGATATCAAAATGCATTAAAAATGCATCATGGTAAAATTTGATCACGGATAATTATATTAGAATTATTCAGAATACGAGCAATTCAAAATATTTCCACCAATAACTAATGACTATACCTTTTTTGCAAATAACAATGGGAAGAAAAATACTGAACACAATGCAGTAGAAAGCTCATCAAGGTGCTTGCGAACCTAGTATTTGCTCATTGTAACCATTCTTGGTCGCAGAAGCAATATCCAAATGGAAATTTATTTCATTGTTTTAATTTAATGCATACATTCAGTTTGCTCACTATTATTCACTACCATGTAAAGTAATGTAGAATTTGTTCATTGTGACTATTCTTGGTTGCAGAGGTGATAACTGAATGGAAATTTATTTCATTATTTTCACTTTGTGCATACTTTCAAATTGCTCACTATTATGCAATACCATGTAAAACAATTTTTATGCGTGCTTTTAATTTTCTCACTATTATATGAAAAGAAAGCCTAAAGACACATGTTCTAAATAAACACGAAATGAGCACAGAAAAAGTAATTTCAAAATGTTTCAGATACCAATATGTTTTACACGTACGAGGCTATCAAAAACGTATCAGTAGCTCTAAAAATTCTTCACAGTCTGGTGTAATTACTGCATCGATGTCAGTAAAGGAAGTTATATACAGAAATTATTTTGTTTGAGTCGCCTTAAATGACCAGATGTATGTAGGAATTAATAGTTGCTAAAACTTCAATTAAATATTTGCAATCTCAGTGGCTTCCTCTTCAAAAAATTTTTTAAGAATTTTCTTACACATATTAAACTATTTTAAAAGTTATATATCTTTAAGTTCATTATGCTATTCATTTCCCTAATTTTATATTTATATCTTTATGCATTCTATGGTATCGCAAGAAAGAAGACGTCCTTTAAAAATTGTCCCTTTTACTTAATTTCAAGATTAAACTTTAATTGTAAATATAAAAAATTTCCAAAAATGTTATTAAAGCCTTATACAAAAGTTCATTTTATAAGAAAAAAATAAGCTAAATGTTCTTATTTTGATCATCTATAAAGAAAAAAAAGTATGAAAAAATAGTAGCAGTAATTAATGATTCAAGCTTCACTTCAGTAATGAAATATTTTATAGAAAACACAATTAAAGTATTATTCTTCAAATTAATCAAAGAGAGAAAATTTTTACTGAAATTGTTGTATAATTGAAAAGATGATTTTATGAATTTTAGGATGGTCTAAAAATTAGTTTTGAACCGTAATATTTTCCGAAATCATCGAAGAAAACACCAAAATTTTGCTGATTTTTTTTATTAAATTAATATTTTGATGGGAGTTTTCAAAAACTGCTTTGTGATATAAATGCTCCACTTTCCAAAGAATACTTGTACCAAACCTGATAACATTTGATCAAAAAGTCTGTCTTATGGAATGTTCGCACTCTAAAAGTTTTTCTTCTTATCATCGCTTACAAGGAAATTATATTCATTAATAATCGACATAATTGTTTTGAATCACCCTGTAAATGAAGGGATCGCATAATGAACGGTTATAATCACAATCACTAAAGAGTCTTTTTCCCAATCATTCCTTTAGTGTTTTTTAATAGTTATAAGCAAAAATGATAAAGAAATTAATTTCAGTACAGAAAAAAACTACAATATTTTTAGGCAGCAAACTATTTAATATTTTCCCTTCTATGAACTCTAAATCAACCAATGCTTAAATATTTGCTTTCTGTTTTTTAAGATGGCAAAATTCTTAAACCTTTTTACCAATCTGCAAAGACGGAGGAAGAGTTGTAGAAATCGTGTTATAAGCCAAAAATTATGACTTAGACGGAATTTTGAAATTCAGCTTTACCTTTTGAGTAGCAAATTCAAAAATGGCTCTTCGACCGATAAAAACCTTCTAAATTAACATTCGACCAACAAAAAGGTCGAAATACAAGACTGTTTTGAATCTCTGTAAAACGTTTTATACAGTGAGCATTTATGATTAACCGCGAAACTAGCTATAAGGGGAAATAATGATTCGGAATTCCTGAATGTTGAATACATTCATTCGAAGAGGATGTATACGAATTCGTTCTTTAAATGCAGATAATTATTCCAGAAATATTTAGAAGCTTTAATTTAAATAAAATTCTGAATTGAAAAGTTATAGAATTCTTCCAAAATCTTAATGTTTTGCAAAAATAACTAAATGTACAGTATCGATTTTTAACTATTAACGATATTTAATACTACCACATTAAAAAGTCGATTTTATGCCAAAATACCATATATTTATTTTTAATTCAATATTCTTAATTTCTGAACAGTATTTTTTATAAAACTATCTGAATTTTGTTCCTTTTGTTCATTCTTGGAGGTTACATTGACTTTTATATTTGCATTAAAAATGTTTTAATGCTATTTTACATCTTTAAAAGCTATTTTCTCAAATTCTAAATTTTGATGAAATACTTCACAAGTACTTCGTAAATTAAAATATCATGCATATTTTCAAATTCAGATTAAATATAATTATTTCATAAAATATTCCAAATTTTTTGAACTAAGGCAGAAACACTCTGTTTATTCAGAATTCTATAGTTGATTTTAATGCTTCAGAATGCCAGAAAAACTGAAACTTTTAAATCAGTTATCAGTAGAACTTCAGTATTTAAAAACTGGATGAAGTACAGCTTATTTTTTAGATCAGAAACTAAGTAATATATTTCTTAAATTATCTGCAAGAATTTGAAGAAATTATTTTATAAATTCCTAAACTAGAAGGTTTTTGGTTTATATCTCTTTTTAATCTCAAAACTTAGAAGGTTTTCAATTTTACTTGAAAACCTTTTTTTAATTTATTTGGCATATTTTGGCTTCATATATGTCTTTTAAATTTATTTTATATACAGCTTTATAGTGTTTTACAAAAAATTCTTCCCGGACGTAGTCACATATAACTTGTGAATTTTTTAATTACTTGGTTAATAATAAAAGAGTTCTAAAGCTTTTTTCATAATATACTTCATCAACTAAATTAATTCTTATTTCAGAAATTTTATATAAGTACAATTTTTTATTTGCTTTCTCGTATAAGAAAATATTCTAATTTTCAAACTCCAGATTTTGATTAATCTTAATATTTTCCGAAAAATACATTTTTGGCCTTGTATCTGTCTGTCTGTCTGTCTCTGAACACTATAAATTCCAGTTTTGATGGATGAAATTTGGTATGTTAAGGCTTAATTTGTAGATTTCTTTTTCAAATTTTAGACAAAATCCTTTCTTAGGAGATATATACTTCTGGCTTTCCGAACACAAGTGAATTCGATATCTTCAAAACGCAAGTAGATAAAATTTGGTACACATGTTTAACTAAAATGGGGTTTCTTTTCAAATTTTGAATCAAATCTTCAGGAGGGTTGATAGGCTGTCGGTCTATACTTTCTCATGTATGCAAACGCAATAACCAGTAAATGCAGCGAATTAAATCAATAAAATTTGATATGTAATCTTGTAACTGCAACTGCAGTTCCATGTCAAATTTTGATATCAATATTTCGACAAAATGGCTTCCAAAAGACGTATTCACATGATAGATTCAGTAAATATGCTAAATTCACGCCGATGTTGAATAAGGTTTGATCCAATCCGAAGATTTTAAAAATGTTATTGTTTTATTGTCTACGAATCGATGTAATCGCCAATGCAAACACCATTATGTTGGCATATAATAAACACTAAATCTCCGAAGCATTTTACCATATTCTCCAGTAAAGATGTTATTCCCTTCCCTCCTCCATCCGCATACAATTGTTGATGTCGGGTAAGACCGTGAATGCGAACAGCAGTTACGTTATATAGATCTTTGCGATGAAGCCAGTTTTTCTGTTGAATTAAATCTTGCGAAATGTGTTTTGGATACCCCCTCTTTTTTTCGACATACTGAAATAAAAATTTAACGCAAAACTATAGCTGTAATCACAAAATCAGATACTGATATAGTACTCAGAATATAAATATCAATAGCAAAAGTAAAAACTATCAGTAATAAATTATACATACTTTATGGCACTATATTTGATGTTCACACATTTTACTTACACATCATTGACTTCTAAGGTCGGAGGACTTGTCTATGACAATTGCCATTAGAAACAACAACAACAACAACACATTTTACAACGATTTTGAAATAATTGTAACCAGGTTTTCACATGCTATTCTTTTCTATAATCATTCCACTTGATTATGATTCATCATTATACATCTTAATTTGCGTGATCTTAAAGCTTTTTTAAAAATAGTTTTTCCCAATCTTCCTCAACATGTTTCCATTCTTTATAAGTAGTTTTAGGTCTATGGTTATATATTTCTCTTTACAACAATCCAAACGCGGAGAAATCCATGATAACTGAAGGCTACACCTTGCGATTCTGCAGGATTGTGAGATAAAAGAATTGGATTAACACCAGTGTCTTCTTTCGTTTTTTCAAGAATTTAATAGTTGGTTTAAAAGTATACCTATTTCCTTTGTCTTAATAAATATAATAAATAAATGTGTGTGTGTGTGTGTGTGTGTGTGTGTGTGTGTGTGTGTGTGTGT
>JAPMOR010076137.1:47095-58256 GCA_026543865.1 Argiope aurantia | reverse complement strand
TTTGGCCTACAATTACCACATTTGGCATAAATGTACTTCGGAAGATGGAAATGCCAACTTTGGAGCGATTTTTTTTAAAACTTTTAATTGGAATATAAGTTAAAAAATAAATGAAGCCTTAAAATTTAGATTCTTATTGATATCAATATAATAGTTATGCAATTTTTTTTCTGAATTTTGATAGTTTTTTTTAAAATATTTTTTGTCCAGTTTCTCAACAATGAATTGCTTTGTTGTCTTGGAAATTCAAACCTTTTTCATTGCTTCATCAAAGTTTTGATGACGAAATTTTTTTTTCCATTGTTGAAAGCTAAAGAACATGAATTCGATCTCTGTGCAGTTACGAATAAATAGGTGAATTTCCAGTCTCGTGGAATTTAGAAGACAGACGATCCGCATATTTATGTTTTTAATAGAGCTATTTTGTCATAAAATTGGTCTCAGTTAAAAAGGTTCATGCTTACAGTGAGCAGAACATATGAAAAAAAAAAGATGAATTTATTGTCTGATTATTTGATGAAATCATGGACATGAAGTTATGTCTAAAAGATTTTAATGAAAATCAATTTATGTCTAAATGGTTAAATGATTTAATTCCATCAATTTTTGTATAGAAAAGGAAATTTAAGAAAATAGGTATTTCACTGAAAAAAGAAGAACGGACTGGTACCATTGCGACGATTAGCAGTTTTTTAAAAATAAGCGGAATAGTCTCCCAAAATTTTTCTCGAATATTCTCTAATAAACTTGTCTTACCAGAGAGCTTCCTATATGTCACTGGCGTTCAACAGTCAAGAAATATTAACTTTTGGTGCGGATTTTCATTTTTACAGAATCTTTCGTGTCTTAGCGATTTATTTGGAGATTATTCCCTCGAATACGGTTTCTAATATCCGAAAAACAAATTTGTGCTTTATATATGTTTTTCTCAACCCAAATGAAACAAAAATTTGTCACAAAACTGCACTTGTGGTCACAAAATTCCATACCAAATTTAAAATATTTAAGTCATTGTGTTTTTAAATTAAGGCGTTGACAGGTTTCTGAAAATACAGACAGTCAGTCAATCTACAGCTGGAATTTACTCAATCTTTGATAGGTGTCTACACTAAAGATATTAAACTTGTGTATTGAATTTTATTTATTTAGCTCACTTCATTTTGCAATTATCGTGTTAATTTATATTCTAATACCCAGACATACTGACTTCCACAGAATAGATTTTACTCAAAATTTGATAGAAATCTGCAAATTTGTTCCGAAATCCGTGCACCAAATTTCAACAGTCTAACACAAAGTGGTTTTGAGTAATCTTTGTCACAGACAGACAGACGGACATTTTCCAAAATTGTGTTTTTGGAACTCAGGGAAGTCGAAAACGCGGAGATCCGCCAAAATGTCGAGTTCGACGTTTTTCACGATTATTATACTTTCTCTATACTTCATATACTGGAAAGTAAAAAAAGGGGTAACAATAACAGTAGAAAGATATAAATTATCAGATGTGACTTAAAGTTTATGTATATAATTGCTAGAAAAATAAAACTACTTGAAAACAAACGATTATTTACATGATCTATTAAAAACGTTCCAAAAATTGTGAGAGCAGCTTCTACTAATACGAATAGAATCCAATTATCTCTTGATTGCTTCCAACATCATTACCAGATGCAATCAGAATAATTCGTTGAAGTTGATGAAGAGAAGAATTGTGTAATGATCTATTTCTATTCTATGCAACAGTCTGTACTCGCTGAATCTTCACGACTCTGGAAGATTTTATGGACAATTTGCATCTGTATTTCTTTTAGATAGTCTGATGTGAGCCATCGCGGGAAGAAATAGGAGTTGCTATCCGAATCCCGAAGCCCGATGTGTTCATAAAATATAATTGTTTAGATATCAGGAACTGATTGTACTTCTATGCGAAGGAATGGCTCGGATTCTGATAGGGAATAAGAAATGTGTCAACTGGGTTTGGGCGAATGAGATTTCTTAATCTATAAAAGTTGTAAAAAAGCATACTTCAGGCTGGTGACTGCGTTAAAAAGTCGATTTTTTGAGAAAATAAAAATTTTATTTTATATTCTTAATGTTTGAACAGGTCGATTTATAAAACATTAGAATTTCGTTTCTAAGTCTATTTTGGGAGGTTACACAGATTGCTATGTTTGTATTTACATACGTTTTAATGCTATATTACATATTTGGATACTATTTTCTCAAATATATAATATGATAGAACGTTCTTACGAAAAACTTCATAAATTAAAATCTAATGCATATTTTTTGTCCAAATTTGGCATAAGGATTTCTGAAAATGTTCTGCAGCTCCTGAAAATGAGAATAAGGAATCTATTTATTTAGAAATATTTTATAGTTGTTTCATTGCTTCAAAATGTGAAAAGAAATTGAAAATTTCGTGTTATTTATCAGTCGAACGCCAATATTTAAAGAATGGATAGAAATACATCTTATCTTTCACTTCATTTGAAAAACTTCTAAATTAGAAGATTCTTGCTGTATACTTAGTTTTAGACAAAAAAGCCCTTTATTCTTCAATTTTTGAAAAACTTTTGTCTCATAATTGGTATATTGTAGTTTCATAGATGTTTTCTCATTCTTTTTTATGAAAATATTCAAAAATATAATAATTTTTTAATGTTTTTCGAAAAATTTATCCCGAACGAAGTCACCTATAATTAGAAGGTGTTAGATAATTTTAAATTATTTAAATCAAAAGTGAAAAAATTAAAGGCAATTGAAGCTTGAAAATCTAATGATAGTGGCATGATAAAGTTATAGAATCGATTAGTTCTCTTCTATAAAGTTTTTAAAGATTTTCTCTTAATTATAAAACAATAACGTGTATACAGAAAATATATCTATTATCATCGAAACAGGCATATGTGTAAATAAAACTATGAAAATATTACTGTTGAATATGTCTAAAAAATTGTTTTTAATTTGCTAAAACTGGAGAAAAAAATTAAATATTTCTTGAATTTTAGATGAGATTTTGTTTAATATTAAGCTTTGAAGATATCGAGAAAAATAAAAATATTTTAAATCATTTTGAATAGAACATCTTAAAATGTTGAAAATCTTTTATACTACCCAAAACGCAAGGATACCCTATGATACATATAAGGCTGGCAAATTGCACTGTAGAGAGCTTTGAATGATTTCAGGCACGTCTCAAAAAACATCAACAACTACAAATAGTATTAAGATTATAATTTTACATGTAAATACATTTACACGTACTTAAACAGGGCAATGCATTTTGTTTCAATCTTCCTAGTATCTATATAAAGAGGTAGTTCTCTAACGACGCCTGTAACGCTGAAAGAAGTTTAAAAGTGTCCCCACAAATAAGAGATCTCAACTTAATTTTTTTTATGTTTTAGAATAAAATTAAGCATGGAGAATAATTAGATTTGGGATAATAAACTCCACGTTTTATTTGCTTTCCATTAATTTTGGATTGTAACAAAGATCAATGAATTGAGGTATGATACTTCCATTATATTTTCACATCATGGGATATTAGGAAGTTTTTATTCCCCTTCTATTCAGTAATCTTTTTTTTTTGTATTTGGCGATACATTTTTTAAAGTTTATGTTCAGTTTCATTTTTTTCCTTTTATCACTTTTTCTTTCAAACCAATTTTAGTTATTAATTTTGAATGAATATTAAGAATTAATATTCTCGAATAGATAGAGAAGATCCTATTATGCAAAAATAATTCTATATATTTGCATCTAAAATTATACATTTATTACTATATATTTGCAACTAAAATACGATACAGAGATTGTCATTTCTTATTAGTTAAAAATTCTGCTACTACCATATGTAAGATTTTCTACAATAACTTTAGTTAATTAATTTGTGACAATAATGTTTGAGAGATCCTTCCAAATATTTACAGAATAAAAGATCGTCTAGACAGACTCATCTTCTAGTATTAGATGCATTTTTATATGATATACGTTTTGAGATATTTATTTTGGAATTTTTTTATCATCGAGTAAATTCAAATTTTGATTCTGTTCTGCAATTTCTTTCTACTGACTCAATTATGAATTTAATTCAGCTATCTAATCACGTTTCTGAGGTATCGTTTTCTCATACTCGTTACCCGATGAGCAGGAAGTCTATCCATTGATGGACTTGATCCAGAAAGAATCGATGCCGCATATTTCAGTGGTCCATTCAGCTTTAAGTAAAATGCTAAATATTATGACAATAAATCAATACTAGCTCGAATAGAGAAACAGTTGGAGTGTTCTACCAGAAATTTTTTCACATATTCTCTAATAAAGGTGTTATACATCTCCATCCCACAAAAGGTTGTGAACTTTAGACAAAGCCGTAAAATCCCAGATTGCTCAAATTGCTCAAGCGTTGTGTCATTCGTAGTTTAGTTAAGAAAGACGGTACTTGGTATCAACTGCATGGCACTGGCTAACAATAATTATGAAAGATCGATTTTTGGCATGGATCTAGTGTCTTTCCTGAATCTAGCATACAAATCTTTGGTCTTTTATCTCTGGAATGTTTTTAATACGAAAAAATCAGAAAATCGAATATAAATTTTGGACATTTTTTCCAACTAGCTGAAAATAAAATTTGACATAAAACTATAACTATAGTCATGAGATTGCATGCCAGATTTTATTTATTTAAATCGTTGCATTTTTTGAGTTATCACATTTAATAATTTGAGAATGCTGAAATTTTTAACATATTTTAGTGAAAATTCGATAACTATCTACACTTTAAGTACTAAATCTTTACAACAAATTTTATTTCTCTAAATTTTAAAACTTTCAGGCGGGCACCTCGAGGATGAGATGCTTCCGGTATGGTGATTGGATCTCGCCACCCTAGAGAGTACACAAAAAGGTGGGGGATCTGGCTCCTCCCATCGATGACGGGACATACTTCCTTCGGGAAAGGTTTTACTGTGGCCGGTGATGGCTCTTAGGACTCAACTACAGTTCCCGCCAATGTTGCTGTTGCGGCGGTCTGGCCATTCAGTTTTCGGGTGGTTTGGAGTGTCAGTGATAGGACTTCCTAAGTTATTATGTTTTGGAATTATCATTTTTGAGTGTATGCAAAAGTACCCCATGACGGATTTGATTCCTAATTTGATAGAGATCTATATTTCAGATGCTAAATTCATGCAATCAATTTTATCTATCTAGTCCTTTGAGTTTTGTAGTTAACGCGTTCACTTGTACTCGGACAGTCAAATAGACAGACTCCTTCTAAATGGACTTTGTATAAAATTTATAACAGAGATATACAAATTTAGTGTAAAAATTATATATCAAATTTCATCCGCTAGCTCAAACCGGTTTTAAATTACCATGTTCACTGACAGATAGATTTATAGACACAATTCTAAAAATATGTTTTTCGGACTCAGGGAGATCTGCAACGTGAAGATTCGTTAAAACCTGAAGGTGTAATTTTTCATGTTTAAACTACGTTCTCTTTGTATAGTGCGTATACGAGAAAGTGAAAACCGAATGAAGAATCCTCTTACTGAATTTAGATTGTAACTTTCTACGGACAGCTCGTTTTCTTTTTCGAATCTATATATAATACCGAACATAAGATTCAACTCGACACTTAAAGGGATTTTTTTTTTCAAAACAGTCCTTTATTTTCAACAAACGATTCAGTTTCCGTTTTCGCACATCTTTATTTATAGTCGCTTTGATACGTGATATTTAATTGTTTTTTTATCTAAGGATTGGAAGGAATATGAAATGAAGGAAAATGAAGGAATATTGATAAGGAATCTATCTTTGCTTTTCAGCTTGCCGCGATGATTTTTTAGTCATTATATTTACATTGACAAATTGCGCTGATTTAAAGGGCACTCTTTGTTGATATATAATCATTGTTATATAATTAAAAACAAATTTTGAATAAAATTCTAAAGAATGGTTACTTTTTTACAAGAGGCTCATGGCGGTTTCAGAAGGATTTATCATTAGTAGGTCCTTTTTCGAAATTGTGTATTGAAAATACTCGACATTAACGACTCAACTCAAATATCACTTATGCCATACCGCTATTGATAACATTATGCTTCATAGAAAATTGCAAGATATCGTACATCTTTTTGGTATCCTTCATGCAAACTAACGGTTCCAAGAAGGATAAGATTATTAAATGATACAGGATGTTGTGAATATCAAATAATATATGTTCCAGTTTTTTTAGTAGTCCCCACATATTATCTATTTACTTGCTTTTTATATATAAAATTTTGAAATTATAATGGAATGAGGTAGACATCCTGTAAATCAACAACGTGTTTTATGTAATAATTGACTACTCCTTGATGTTAGAAGATTCTTATATATTTTGAGTTACAACAAAATAAGACAGCTTACATGTTCACAATAGTGTTACAAGAAGAACTCTATTTTTCGACTGTTTATTTTAAATTAATACGGCAAAGAAAATAATGGTTGTGGAATATTTGGCAGTTTATAAAAGTATTACATACCAAGTTCTGATCAAGAAAAATGTTTCAAAAATAGCCCTCATCCTGAGGTTGTTTTTTTCAGCAATTGAAGTTGAATAGCCTTTGTGGTGGAATTATTATGGCGAACGCAATGCAAGAAAGATGTCACGTATCAGGAATAAAAAATCTTCCCTTTGACGAGTAAGCTGCTGGAACATCCTTTTCTTCTGCCTGTCCGCGCGATCTCAGTTTCAGATTTGGAACAGGGCCAAGGAAACATCATGGCCCCGGAAGATTGGGCCTTCATGCCGTATGGAGGGCACGCATATCAATAATGCCTCTCAGATAAAGTCGTTGACTTATTCCGTATCAGTATTCTTGTATTAAACTAGAAATGTTCGAAAAGAGGGTGCGAAGAACATTTGTCATCATTCTATTTGTTGCCAACATGGCGAAGAAATGTGAGAGGCAATATCCTTCTTCATTGTAGGGTACACAAGGTGTAAACTTGTTGTTATCGAATAAGATTGTTTAAAATTAAGCGACGAATAATGTAAAAGTCAGTGGTTAGTGTTTCTTATCAGAGGTGATAAGTTTCATTCCTCATTATACAAAAATGAGGAATGAAGAAGGAAAATGATATCTATAAGAGTGTTGAAACTGACAGAATGGAGCAGAAAGTGACAAGTAATCATGTATTTGATGACTGACTTTATGCGTGTAAAAACTTCAGGGATAGATATAGAAACTGGGCAATCTTCATTCTGAATATAGTTTTATCACACAGACTATCAATTATTAGTTTTAAAGTTAAAATGTGTTAAAATATATCATTTTCATGTTCAGATCATGCTGAGAGGTATTTACCTACAAATAATCATAAAACGCATTGTTTCCCTCCTATTGCCAACTTTTCTTGTCATTTTGTGTCTAGGTATAGACTGCAGCTCTTCTGCCGACATAAAAAATTTAAAAATAAAGAGCATTAGCTCTAAAAATTACCAGCGAAAGCTTCCACGAAACTTTCTCGTACGCTCTCTAATAAATGTATTTGTGTATTATTAACCGCATGCTATTTGGCGAATAATATGTATGAAATAAACTATTAGCGTACTGTCTTTGGTAATTAATCGTTGGGATGTGGTTAACACACAAGCAACAGAAAATCGAATGTAAATTTTGGATATCTTTTTTTTCACATCGATTAAAATCTAAATCTGACACAGAATTACAATCATGGTCACAAAACTGCCTAGTAAATTTCATATATTCCTTAAAGCCGTTGCGGTTTTGAGTTATCGTTTGGATGCTTTTAAAATTACAGGCCAATCAATGCACTGAAGAATATGTTTCCAAATTTGATACAAGTGATGTATTACATATTAAATCTGTGTACCAAAATCATCTGACTTGCTCTCTTAATTTTGTAGTTTTCGGATAAATTTATATTAGAAAGAACGGCAGGCATTCTATAAATGGATTTTCGCTCAAAATTTGATTAAAAAAATCTACAAAATTGATATAATGACCATAAGCAAAATTTCATCCGTTTAACTCAGACTGTTTTTTTTTTCTTCTTTTTTTAACACACAAACAGATGTTTTTTTACTTGTTGACAGATTTTTCTTGTTTACAGACAGATAAGGATAATTCTCAAATGTGTTTGTCGAACTTAGGGATATCTGGAAAGTACATATTCGTCAATATCTCAAAATCGAATTTTTTGTCGATTACACTATTTTCTTTTTACGAGAAAGTAAAATGTTCTCTGAGTGATTCTTGATTAAATAAATGTCAGAGATATTACAGGAGGGGAAATAATCAATTCACAAAATAATCAAATATGTCGAATCAGTCAAGAAGCTGTGTGATACAGAAGTCGGGAAACCAATTGTTATTTGTTTTGTGACAGTAAATTTGAAAGAGCAATATCTTAAATGTTTGGATTTCTTATAATTTAGATGAAAGTAGTAAAGATGAATAGTATTTTGAAGAATTCAGGAACGGATTCGAAATATCAACCTTTTCGATTAAATAAAAAACAATCAGTTTTCTGTGATCCAAGGCCGTTTCTCACTGATTTGTTTCGATATTATTAAAAAATATAGAGTGGAAAAAAAAAAGCGTAATGCTGATTTGCAAAAATTCTGAAAATCAAAAAGTATAATTCTTTTAATTATGGATAGTGGAAGTTAATAATTTTCATTATCCAGATCATAATAAACTTAATTTCTTCACCATTTGCTTGTTAAATGTAGAAATGTAGAAATCTTAAATGTAGAAAATTTATTTTAATCCTGGAATGAAAACGTGGTTTATTCTGACTTGTTTTCAATTTGGTGGGTAGAATTCGAATTCTTTAAGTCAAATTGATTTCATATATTAGCCAAACTGAAAAAAAGGAAAAAATTCATCACCTCAAGGCCAATCAATAGAATCTCATTACTGAAACGTGAAAAAAAAAATTCAAAAAGAAATGTCACTTTTGAAAATTTTTAACAATGTTCCTCTCCTTCATTTAAAAAATTATGGATTATTTATCAATACAATTATAAAATTTTCAACATAATCAGTTATTTATTAATATAATTTATAAATAAGAATTTATTTTAACTTTATAGAGAACTATTGGAATAATTAAGAATTGTTATTATTCAGTTTCTGAATTCAAAATATAAGCCAAAGCTGCCAGATTTTAGAGCAGAAGTTAGATTGACTTCATGAGTCTATAGAAAGATTATAACATTTAGTTTCCTGAATTTAAATAAAAAGAAATCAGGAGAAAATTATTTATATTATTTTAAAATCTATAGAATATGAAATGCAAATTTTTAAAAGAAAATTTAAAGATGAAAAAAATTTATAATATTGTATAAAAATTCATTTTTAAGAATCATTAAAAATTTCATTTGATTTAGAAAGTTAAATTAAACTCTATTTCTAGCTTGTTACATTTAAGAGAATTTCAAGAAAATAAATACCGTAGATGTTTTGAAAAGTTATGAGAGATAACTCTGCGCAGAGCTGCTTACATATTTCTGTTTTATAAATTTCCTTCTTAATATTTTTTACTGTTAGGTAAACGTTAGAGTGATTTGAAAATCTTTCTCCAAACTTTAAAAATAGGTCAAGAACAGAAATTGTTTTTGCATAGAAATGTTTAAGCGAAAAAAAGCGTTCTAAAATTTTGTTTCACATAAACTGAATCTATTAGCACAAGCATCATTATTCTAATCATTTGTGGAATAAAGTATTTTACGACTGCAGACAGTACTCATTCTGAGATAGCTCTTTTAATAAGATGATCAATTTAGTTTCAAATTTCCGCATATTTTTAACGATTTATTTTAAATTAATCTTTTTATATAAACATTGAGGAAATATGTCTACTTTTATCTATCATGATTCCAGATTGCCCGGCACCCACGTTTGTACCCAATATTATTGAAACAGAGATTTGATGTTTATAAATATTCTAATAATTAAGTGAATATAATGAAACATATGAGCACTGAAAAATTACACTTGATTAAATACTATATTTTATCTTTTGCACAGAATTTTTATTTTTACAAACTAATTTATTTGGGAACCAGAAAAATAACGTTTTTAATCGACTTGCTTGTGGCCTCTCTAAACTTAACGGTCCTAAGCAGTTGTTTAATCTGCCTAGTCGGATATTGCCACTGATACCAGTGAAAAACGTTAAGGAAGTAGAGGAGAGTTTTACAGCAAAGCTAATATGACAAACATTCATGTAATGTATACGGTAAGTAACGAAAGTGGCAGAATGTGCTCAAATCACGAATGAATTTCAAAACAAGCCTGTGTCCATTATGAAATGTGCTCGTTTGTACCAAAAACTCTATGACGTTGGTTCTATCACTTTCATAATCACGAGAGACACTCATTGTGCTCATATTAAATATAATGTGACACTGGTCCTCTCACTTCCATAATTACGATTAACGATCATCGTTAATCTCGAGCCTTCGTATTTCGAATATCTCCTGTAATAGTTCGTACGTATTGATTAGTGAACCAAATCTGCTTTGCAACCAAATCTGTGTTTATTTACTTTTACTTCATCTAGTTTAGCTTGTGCCATATATTTCCAGTTATTTACCGCTCTATAAAAACTGATTAGTTTCGATATACTTAGCTCATCTTAAAAATTCAGTGATCCCTTTTTAAATTACCTGTTCATACAATTCCAGGTTATTCATTCTCCATAAGTAACCCCCCCCCCCCCTCCAAATCTTGTGTGAAGTAAAAGAATAAACTATGGGGCTGAGTTTCGGTTCCGTGATTAGAATATTGCAAATGCGAAGAAGATTCAAGTTCAAAGACGATTCAACATATTAAAATTATCGATATATTTATTCGATTGTTAAAGAAAAGGGTAGAAAAATTTAATTTAAGAAAAAGATATGGATAGAAATGATTGCATAGGCCCTTACTTCTTCTGAAGGACTTACATCCTGAAAACATTTTGGTACTTTATGATTTAACTGGCTAAATAATACATTGGTATCGATTTGTTGTCCTGAAAACTTTTTGGTACTTTATGATTTAACTGGTTAAACAATACATTGATATTGATTTGTTGTTTTCATAAAAATTTAACAACTATGAAATCAAAGTCTCCATAAACCAAAATTCATCTCCAT
>JAPMOR010076137.1:0-34978 GCA_026543865.1 Argiope aurantia | reverse complement strand
CAAAAGATATAAAGCAAACATTTGCATCTAAAATACTGATATCCGTATCAACGTTTGAGCCGAATCTGTCAGTGGGTGGACCATTTGTTTGTCTATATTTTCCATACAGTCACTCAAAAAAATGAAATTTGATATATGATCTTTTGATTAAAATTGTAATTCTATGTAAAATTTTAGTTTGAATAGATAGAAAAATAATTCCATAAAAAATGTATATTGGATTTTCTGGTACTTGTATATTAACCGCATGTAAACGATTAATCGCCGTAGGTCGTACACTAGCTTTATGCCAAAGATCCATATTTCGTATTGCCCGTCAGTAATAATTATTACTGACGGGCCTACTTACTATTAATACACAAGCTCTATTTTTTATGTGTATTTTATTAAGTACACAACTCTAATGTATGGGACTCTCAAAATAAAAAAACTGAGCACTCATGACATTAATGACCTTGCGGAGGTCCACAATTTTATAAGGGAAGAAGAAGGATAAAATCTGTATTAAAGTATACAAGAAAGTTTCAAAGGAACTCCCGCTCGTTTGAATTTATATTTCAAGAGAACGCAAATTTCTATCTTTATTATTAAATCCTAATAATAAAGATATTTGATAATAAACTTTATATAATATTAATAGATTTAGATAATAAACTTTTTATCTACATCTTAGTAATAATAAATTTCTATTTTTATTATTATGCCGTTTAATCGGCTTTTAGATAACGTAGACCTTCATTTTTATCAACATTTACAACATTCTTTATACCTTGGGTTAATATTATTTTAAAAAGTTAAGCAACAACCATAAGTACCTAAATTAAACGGTAATAATGCCATTTATTTCAAATATAGATGTGTTTAATGGAAGCTTGAATAAAAAGAATTCGAGATTTCAAAAGTTAAATGTGAAGGAAAAGTCGATAGTAATACAATAGCAACACTAGTTTTTCTCATCTTGATATACTTAGGGAAAATATCATTCGACAGCAATATTTAAAACAGAGTAAAATGAAATGGGAAGCAGTTTATATTTTGTGAATTTTAAACGTTTGCCCTATTATATAAACCGTCCTTCAGCATACATTTTTTTCTTTCTATGTTTTGCTGTAAGTAAAATTGCCAACTATATCTAAAGGGAAGTTTTCCATAATCCGTAAGAAATGAGACATTAAAAAAATGAAATTACAAAAAATAAATCGAATGGCGGCTAAATTGTCAGAAAAGGTGGATTTAATTACATTAAGAACATATTTAATATAATCACTTTAAATTATATTTTGCTTCACTTCCTAAGAAATGACTTATTAAAAACAAAAGCAAAAAAATCTATAAAAATAACGAAGAAAGTGTTATCAAGAAAAGTGAATATCATATCATATCATATATGTGCTTCCATTAAGAATATCTGATGACTTGATTGACATGCAAGGTGTAACATGAAAGATGATTTTCATATTTTAACTAATTAACTGATTATTATTGAAATCTGATTGTATTAAATTACCCTCATATACGGATTAATTACCAAATTTCTGAATCAAGATTTCAAGATGATGAATGAGAAATCATGAATACTGGAATACTACGAACATTGGTGCAATGCATTGCCATACAAATATATCACTCTGCCAAACATTTCATTGGCTTGACCAAAAAAATTTGACTAAAATTCTATCATAAATTTCATTTCTATTCTAAAAGGTTCCGAAATTGTGCTGTTGAATTTTAAAATGCCATCATGCCCAATAAACAATTTTAATTGAAAAAAAAGAAGAAGATAGTCTTAAATTAAAAAAAAATACTTGTCATAATTCATACAAAAATTAAATTATGGCACCATTTTTCTCTTATATATTGCCTAGTACATTCTTAATAGTATACAAAAATAGTGTTCTACTCTTTTTTACGAAAATCTATGAAACATAAAAATGCTATATTTAGAAAAAAAAAGAACAGTCATTTTCAATCATTAGGTTTAGATAAGCATAATTTAAAAATATATTTACCCAATTTTTGTGAACATATTAATCGACATATGCAATATATTAGAAGCTCTAAGTGCATCAGTTTCATATACTCTCTACTCTATCTTTTCTCAGAACTGATTATCCACATCTCACTCATGAAAGATATAATACACAATCCCATGCATACTCCCAGAGTACTTAAAAAAGAAAAAACTCTGTTTCCTTTTAGTATGATCTTCTCTGTTTATACTGTTTATTAATACTCAAATCAGGAATGAATAATAATATCATTAATAGAAAAGTTATCATTTACGAACAAAAAATAAAACAGCTACAAGAAAATATTGACAATAAGAGTATGCAATTTTAAACTAAAAGGAAGTGGTATTGCATTAAAATAAAAGAAATTATTCAGTGATAGAAAAATTATATTGATTTTTAACTCGCCAAACACAGTAAAAAATCATCTTATTATGTTGGCAGAATGAGTTATTGTATAAAATATTTTTCCATTAAAATATTTAAAAAAGATGGAATTGAGGAATTCTATAAATTTTTACCAGTTTTTTTCAATAATTCTGTAAATTTTATCAAATTTGTATCATGTACTCTATATTTTCAGATATGGAAAATCTCCACGCGCCAGAAGGCGTTGATATTACCTTAAATAGAGATGAACGATTGCAAAGATTTACTTTCTATTTAACAGTATAGTAAATTTTGATTATCAGTGGAATTAGAAATTATAGCAACCGCGGATAAGTAGTAAAAAATAAGATATAAAAGAATAGCTGAAAATAAGAATGAATATACGTTTCGAACTAAAACAATGCGGATAAAAATGACAAAGGAAGGAAAAAAGTGCTAATATTATTCATTAATCAAAAAGTGATTGTCTTGGCTTTCCGAAATGACCAAATCGTATAAAAAATGTGATTATTTCTTTTTACTCTTTCGTGAAACTTGAATAGAGAAAATATAGTAATCGTCAAAAAATTCGAACTCCAGATTTTGAGGAACTCTACGTTTTATACAAACTCAGTTCGGCAAACACAACTTTGGAAAATGTCCGTTTGTCTGTCTGTGACAAAGATAACTCAAAACTGCTTTGAGCTAGGCTGCTGAAATTTGGTATATGGTCTTTTCACCAAATTTGCTGAATTCTGTCAAATTTTGAGTAAAATCTGTTCAGAGAAACTCCAGCTGTCCGGCTGTTCGAATATAAGTTAGCACGATAATTACAAAACGAAGAAAAACAGATAGATAAAATACAGTATATATATTGTTACAGAAAATCAAAATTCCTCTAAAATCCGATGATGGGTTTGATTTGTAATAAGTGCAGGGTGTAAAACAAGCAAGCTGGCCTCAATAACAAATAATGACGTTTATTTGACACCAAGACACGAGTAGCCGAGACGTAAACAAGCAACATACACAGCAGCACACTTAGAGCAACAACAACCCACAAGTAATAATCGGTAGTAAACAACAACCGCAGCACACAAAGTGGCCAGACAGAACTGAGCAGGAGGAGGGAATCTACTTCTCTCCCGTCTAGATCTCAGTTACTATCTCTACGGTCAACAAGCAGTTCTATACTGTTTCCTCCTTTAGTGTATCCAAATGCCGATTCACTACTTTACGATTGGCTATTCCTCAGACGACTCGATGCTGCTTTTATAAAAAAACTCCAAGATTCGGCACACTGCTCAATTCACCAATAGCTTGGACTTCGCTGTTGACTCGCTATACGACTATATCAAATACACGACTGTCTTCGCCTTGGACTGCTGGGCTTTTATAGTTTTCGGAGCAGAGCAGAGAAGGTCCTCCAACAATCAAGCATACGTCAGCTCCTATTGCCTAAATTCTTAAATATTCTAGCACCATCCATTTTTTCCGCCAAAATCCTCAACAAGTCGCCAAATGGTTGCCACGTTTGTTGCCATACCCAGGGTTCACTGAAACGGCATCCGATCAGCATCCAATAGAACTGATCCTAAAACTGACTTTCTTACGATGGAACTGACTGTGCTGGGAAGCAACATTACAGATTCGTAACAATATAATGTAGACAGACACCTGTCAAATTTTTAGCCAAATCCAACAAGTGGTTGCGCGTCTGTCGGTCTGTACTTTGAGAAACAAGAAAACGCGATAATTCAAAAACACGTTGATTTCAATATATCAAATTTGGTATGGGATTTTGTGATTGCAAGTGCAGTTTTACGTCAAATTTTTGTTTTTCTAATTGGTTGAGAAAAGCTTGTTCACAAACTTGAAAAACAGACATTTGATTTTTCGGTATTGTTAACACCAAATATTTAGCCAAAATTGATTCAGTAAAAATGATAAAGTCATGCCAAAAAAATATTTCGTCAATGTTATAAGCGAATGCCATGTAAGGCGTTTTCTGGTATGACAAGTTTATTAGAGTATGTGAGAAAGTTTTGGAGAGACAACTCCCGATGAGTTTTTTTTAACATTTTTTAGAAGAAATGAGAAATGTTGAAGTAATACACTATATAATGTGCCATACATTTGTATAATATGTCAAACAACATAAAACATTTAACATGTTTAGTATTATTTCATTCAGAAGAGTTTTACTTAAGGTATTTAAAGAAACACAGAATAAAAATTTTTAAGAAGGAAGGAAACATTAGCAATAATGTTCATACCATACTTTGAAGATCCCACAATTTAAGAAATGCCTATTTAATATTCAGAAAAATTAAACATACACAAACAAACAAAAAAGAAATGCTTAAAGAAAATATAAGCAATGGGCTTATATTAGTTCAATAAAAAGTAATAATAAATTCAATAAAGGCTCCTAATTCAATAAAAAGTTCGTCAAGAATGAAAAAAATAAATTAATTCTAGTATCCAGAATATTTATTTACAATTAATTAGTGTAACACTATAATAGTGGGCAATACTTTATATGTAGTTAAAAATAATTTTAGATATTATCAATACGAAACAAACTTTTGCAACTCATATTACACCTTCCGACATAAAGAAGCAACCAGCTGGATCAGTTTTCCCAACACTTTTATAGGTCAAATTTGATAAAAAATCTATAAATTTAGTGGAAAGATCACATGCAAAATTTCATCCATTTAGCTTAAAGCATGTGTGAGGTAATATATTCACAAGCATAACTACATGATTCCAAAAATTTGTTTTGCAAACTCAGGTCATGAAAGTGTTTTTTCAGACTCAGAAACGATGATTCGTCAAAATCACGAAATAATTTTTTTTTTTTTTGCCGACTACAGGACTTTTTTTTTTATTTGTGTATGGAAATACAAAGAGAAAAACTAAACTGATATACTTATGGAAAAACATAAAATAATGAACTTACTTATAAAAAAATATATTTATGGAAAAATATTAAATTTTTTTTTAAACTATAAAAGGCTTATTAAAGCTGAAAATCATAGCATTATTCAGTCGTGCCTCAGTTATCCTACATTTTCTATAGAAAGTATAAGAAAAACTGTTTTCATTAATTATGACGTAATTATACATTTCGCAACTTGTTCTGAAAAAAAGTACCGAGGAAATTATTATCTAAGTAATAAATTAATTATGGTGATGCCTTTTTTTCCCTTTCTTCTCCACTACAAACCTGAATGTTAATATAATCAATTTTATAGTTTGTAAATTATTTTGACTAAGAACACGAATCCGGACCTCAATTGCGATTCGATCTCAAAACAATGAATCAACAAATAATAACATTATGGGATTATCGTTGTAATATAAATTGTGGGAGAAATCGCGATAATTTTTCAAACAAAACTAAGTGTATAACTTTGAATATAAGTAGGCAAGTAATGAACAAAGTGGTTTCAAAATCAGTCAGCAGAAGCAGAATCCACCCTAAACTAGCTGCGTGTACTTCCGAAATGAAGACACTTACGACTCTGACGATCCTACCAAAAAGAAAATTCAGGTTCCCAGAAAATTTAAATGTACATCTGCCAGAAACACCAATGGCCTCCGTTTCTGACTTCAGTAAATGGTTGCCAACGATATTCTAATTATGAAAAAAGTTCAGCTAATTTTCAACTAAAATAATAAATATATATATATTTTAAATTGACACTTTAGAATAAATTTTCCTGATTTTTCTAGATCTGAATCATTTCTCCCAACCCTACACAAATTAGCATGCATAGGACTGGTCTATACAAATATATTTTGCAAATTGGATAATTTATATAATAGCCTTATGCAAATTGGATAATTTAAAATTCACATTTAGTCTTATGCAAAAGTTCACAAATTTTCAGGACCATCCATATGGGGCTAGGAGAAATTTTATACTTCTTACTCTGTTTTTAAAACATGGTATATTAACTTTTTTTATATAAATTACTTTCTGCTTCTTATTCCTATGTATGAGAAATTTTGCAATCGGTTTTAAACTCTTCAATGACAAATTTTGTATTGAATAGATGAGAAAGGGAGTTAATAAAAACAATTAAAAATTAATATAAAATAATAAAAAAAACTAATATGACTGGAATGTCATGTAGCCATATATTGCTTATAAAAGTTTTGATTATTTTAAAATTAATTTTGAAATCTGTACCAAACAGACAAGAAGGCAAATTAATATTGCTTTGTCATCCAATTCTAAGTTATCTTTGAAATTTTATAGCTCATCTGAAAGTTTAAAAATTGACTGCAAAATTTGTATCGAGCATATACGAACAGGTGATAAAAAAAGTCCATAAAGGGGGGGGGAATCATTATTTTATAAATGATTTACTTTCTTTTTCTATAAAATTAACTTTAAACTATAGCTCAAAAATTTGAAATTAATCACAAAATAAGCATGTATTCAAGAATTTATTCATTCACAAAGTACATTGTACACATATAAGTATTCAAAGTACAGCAATATAAAAACACAGAAAATGACATGTACAAAATTCTATATATCTTTATTAAACATGAAAATAAATACTAAAATAAACCTTTTTTATTGCAATATTAATGGACAAATATATTATAATTTATTTTAAATTATTAAATCAAAGACTTTCACACATGTCTAAGATTAGGAAAGTGCAAATACTTTGAAATCTATATAAAGAGAAATTTAAAATATATTAATGCAAGGAAATCAAAATCATTAATTGCAAAAGAAAAAAATTTGTTTTAATATTGTTGATAACTATTTATTTGAAAGTTAAGAATGAATTGCAATTAAAATCACAGCGAGTTTCACAATGGTCATGCAATATAACCAATAAATTCTAAAAATGTCTTTCTGAAAATAGCGAAAATGTTATTCAACATATCTGATATCATTAATGTCATGGTTATTAAAAATCAAGTGTAATATATAATATATAAATTGCTTTATTAGATTAATCTGATATTAAGTAATTAAATATATTTATAAGAGATAATTTCATGAAAGATATTCACCATAAAGTATAATCAACAAAAGTAGTATAAGACTATACTAATGTATGTACATACATATATTATGCTACTGTAATAAATACAATATTGCAAAAATGGGCGAAATTTTAGGTACAAATTGGAAATATAATGAATGATATGCATTAAACATGAAAATATTATACCAACATTTATTGTGTGTATCTTCAGTCTCATGTTCAGTTTTTAAATGCTAACAAATTAATAACAAGTTTCTCCTAACTTACTCTTTTTCACAAAAATGAAAAAGTAACTATTAAAAAAAGTTTTACTCAAATATAAAACATGAATTTCACAGGTAATTCAAAAATTGATATTTACAGTGATTACAATTTATACATTTACAGACTTTCTGTCATTTGATAAAAAATTCAACATACATAATAACAACAAAAAAGTTTTTATTTTTTTTTATTCAGAATCTATATGGTTATCAGACTTTGAGCCAGGACGTATAACAGGTGGCTCAGCAGATTTCTCAACCACTACTTCAGCAAGATCAGGTGAATCTGCTGATTTGTCAATTAATTCATTGTTGGTATTTTTTGGAGATTTTACAAAATCATCTACAGTATTATTTGTTTCTGTCTCACTGACTGCTCCACTTGGAATGTTGATGTTTTCTACAGGGTTTATTGGCATTCTTTGTGGTATCGGTACATTTCTAATAACGGTTCTACCTAAATTTTTCAAATATGTAGATGGCACCAATCCAGTTTCCTGTTTTTCATTGCAAGCTAAGTACCATCCTCCTTTTGGATTTGAATTCCAACCTAAGAAATAGAAAAAGAAATATCTTAAAGTAATAAATCATTAACACAGTAAATAAGTATATTACTATACAGAAATACAATTGAACCGCAATATATTGAAAAGTTTCTATGTATCAAACTTTTATTTAGAAATTTTTGATTTTTATATGAAAAATAATTTTTGTGATGCTGAATACAATTTTAACATAATGAATAAAAAATTTAGTTTATTAATTATGATGATATAAGCATTGAATGGAATAAATAATAATTCAATACTGGATATAAATGATGGCATCAAATATGAGCAATTTTTATACATGAGCAAGTACTTATAAGCAACAAAAAAGCTTACACACATGAAAAATTTATAATAAATATTAACTCTTCTATACTTCGTTTTTACAGTAAAGTTTGCTTATAGTAAAAGATGCTTGAGACTAAATTATTAAGTTTCCATACAAAAAGTTATTTAAAAAATGGCTTCAGAAAATAATTATTAAATTGTAAATATCATATTTATTGATATATAATTTGAAGATAACATCTACTGAATCTAAACTACATATGAAACAAACTTTTTAACCTTGCTATTGCGGGGGGGGGGGGGGGATAAATAATTAAGGAATAATGGGATTTCTTTTCTATAGCAAAGATAACAGCAGCAACCATTAGTTAGGACAGACCGCTGAAAACTCACTCACCAATTCAAGATCATATCTTTTTATTTTAAACCATTCAATATTCTAATAAATTCGTGAACAACAATAAAGCAGTCTTGTATATTTTCATCTTTTGGTATGACTAATAAGTGTCTGTGCATCTTCTTACAAAGCAAGAAGTACACAACAAGTAGATTTTGCAGAACTTCTCGAACCCATTCAACAAAATCGGGACTTTTTTTTTACCATCCAGTTCATATTAAATACGGATTTTGAGCTGCTCACCGTTTCAAATAAATTCTCTAATCTATTTTAAATAAGCTCACAATTTCTCAAATAATAAACAAACCATTCAGTAAATTCAAGAATAGTAGACTTAAGAACACTGCGGTTCTTCCACAGATTGAATGTTGCTATTCCCAACAGAGAAATGTATTCTCTTCTTTTATGCATTTATAGAAGTCTTGCTTCCACAGATTGAATGTTGCTATTCCCAATAGAGAAATGTATTCTGTTCTTTTATGCAGTTACAGAAGTCTTGAAAAATGCTCAGTAGCTGCAATTCGGGAATCTCATAGAAAAAGTACAAATGTCTTGCAAATCGAAACTGAACTGATCTATACAGAAAAAAAGGGAAGAGAGTAGTAAAGGGTCAAGTTTCCACATTACACAATTGCGAATGGTATTGTTTTGTATTCTGAAGCTGTGACTACAATCTTTTATTTTTGCAATTGTTAGAAATCAGCATTTTCTAGATGGGAAAATAATAACTAAGAAACTTAAGATTCCTTGTATTTTCCCAGTTTTTATGAAAATTTTCAAATTTTCCCTCACTTTTCCTGTCAATTTTTAAATTCCGTGTTTTCTCGATTTTCCAAGTTCTCCCGATAGCATGGCAACCCTACTCTAAGATTCTCTTTTCTAAATTTTACTATTCAGTAAAAAAGTAATATTTTCCCCATCAAAGATGACAGTAATTTGTCAACCAGTATTCAATGATAATGAAATATGGTAGTTACTCTCACAAACCAAAAAGTAAAAGGGGACAAACTGGCTATAAAATTTAGCATGCCCTATAGTGTTTCAAAATTCTTTAAAAGGTTGAAATTAAAAGTTTTAAATTAAATTGGTTAACATAAAGAAAATATTGCTAGAATAAGATGGATTATAATTAAAAGACAAACTGTTACTTTATAAAGCCAATACTTTCCGAGAATAATTTATATTAATAATAAAGTGAATGTGTGTGTTGATACTTTATAGACCAGACCGTTTGATCTACAAACAACAAATTCCATATGTGCATACCTTTCAGGTCAAGAATGTGCACCTCAGCGATTTTTCTAAAAATTTTAATCAGAATTTCAATTTAATTGCAAAAAAATAAAATTTATCCTGTTTAAAAATTTAGAAAATTATCTTTTTCTTGATATCAATTTAATAGTTGTATGAATTTTTGCTAAAATTTCACAATTTTTTAAGAATATTTTTCAGCCGATTTCCAATTATAGATTGTTGTTAAACTGAAATTCAAACTGCTTTCATTGTTTCATTAACTATTGATCTGATCATGCGATTTCTCCCCCTTAAGTTAAATGTGTGATAAATGTTAAGTTAATGTTAAAGCTTCTGTTTAATATCTGTGTAGTTAACAAGATGCATAAAAAAAATGGTTACAAAATTTACAGAAAATCAAATATTCTCATTTTAAATAGCACCCTGATGGTTGTATTCAATATGTAAGTATTCAATAATATACAAGAACTGATTTCCATTAGAAAGGTTCATGAACACAATAAACAGCACATATAAGAACAAATAAAATATGGCTTTAATGCCTGACAGTTTGGTGGATTCATGGAAATGAAATTATATCTACACAATTTGAGGAAAATTAAATATATAACCAATATACCCTGCAAATTTGAAGCTTAAAAATATTTCACTGAAGAAGTTATTAAGATTTCAAGTTATATAAAATATTTAATTGAATATTTTAACGAGTATTAATCCCAGTGAACCAGGAAATTACAAAGGTTGTCTAGTCTCAAATATGAAATAAGAATACAAAAGATAAGAACCCATACATAAAGTAATTTTACTTTATAATAACTAACATAATAAAATCCTCAGAAACTATTTTGAAAAAAATTACCAAAAATTAATTTTAGGCTTTAAAAAGATAATTCCTAAAAGCATCTATTATTACATCAGAACAAAAGCACACTCAAATACAGATTATATTCTATATTTGATTCTACAAAAGACATATGCTGAAAAAGAGATGTTAAAAATGAGCATTTTTATTAAAGAAAACATAAAGAGAGTTAACACAGAATTCATTACAAAATGTCAAAATATTAACAAAAATTAATTAAAGAATGAAACAAAGACTTACTTTTTGGAGATATCATCAATCTCTCCCCAGCACTGAATGACAGTTCACCAGCTTGAGTTGCCTTAAAATCATATGCAGCCATAGCTATATAACGCCTACCATTGTTATCTACAAAAGCCCGGGGATCTAGAAAATATTTTTATTTGCCAATTATAATTATAAAATCCATGCAAATACTTTAAAACTCAATATTATATAATATTAAACATAAGAAAATATGATAAAATATATTTTACCACACAACAACACTATACCAACAGAAGGATATTTGATCCAATACATTGAACAGATACATAATCAATTGCATAGTAAATCTGTCATGGAATCTTATTTTTAAATTAAGACACTATCATACTGCCATTGCAGCATTTTTAATTAATCAAGAATTTCAGAAAACATGTAAAAAATCAAATGAAATTTTGGAAATTTTGTTAATAAAACTATAAAATTGTTATTCAGAACAATACACAATTTTAAACAAGATTCATAGATTTTTCCAATTGTTCTTCTTTCCATCTTTATGGCACATATATAAGAAAATTATGAGAGGAACTGAAGTAGAAAAAGTGATTTTTCATTGCTTTAAAACTTTTTTTTATTAGATTAAATTGCTTATAAAATGGCATTACTTAAAGCATTGTTACACAATATTTTAGAAGAAAAATAGCAACAGAGTTATAATATTTATGAATATACAAACTAGCTTTATGGATGTTGAAAAAATACAATGTCATTAGATTTAAACACATTAAAAAAAATTTTTTTTAAGAAAATTTATTTCTTTATTTAAACTTACCAAAAGGTTTTCGTTGAGCAATGTTTTTGGCTAGCAATTTAAACATCAGCCAAGGTGCACCAACAACCAAACCCAAAAACATAAAAAATGGCCATGCTGAGGATCGTACTTCATCAGGCATATCAAGGCCATTGGAACCATTAACCAGTTTTTCAGCTGAATCCCAAGCAGCTTCTACAGAAGGATTTTCTTTCCTTGCACCTATTAACAAAATTTTAAAAAATAATAAATAAAGACTGAAATATTTGAATCATCAATATGTAAAATTCGCTGCAATTAAGGTGTTTATTATAACAATATCAATTAATGATAGATTATATTAATGCTTAAGTTGTATGTAATGTTTCAATGCTTATTACCAGATATTTTCTTTTAGAAAATTATGAATATCTCAGATCTGAAAGTAGCAAAAATTAGAAGAAATTATAAAATTGATGAATCAAATAAAACTAGAAAAATAAAAATGATATGAATCAAAAGAAAGAAGCATCTATTTGAAAGAAAAATATTTCATAACACTGAACTATTTAAATTTTTCTTCAAAGGAAAAAAAAAAAAAAACATGGACAAAGACACTTAAAAAAAAAGACATGGTTACAAAAATTATATTTGTTAAGACTAAAGTGGCTTTTATGCTTTTTAGGTAATGGAGACTCAATTATTAAAAATAAGTTTTATTTTCAATTAATAGTGCAATATTCATAAAATTTAAGCTGTTAAAATTAATACCTACTACATTAAACTCATTTACCATAGGCATTGTGCAAATTACTTAATTCAGTAAATGAATTTTTCAAACAGTGTGATAAATCAAAAGGAAAAAAAAATTTTTTTTTAAGCCAACCTCTATGAATATGAAGGAAATGAAAGGGTGTTATTCCCCATGAGATTCTGTAATCGAGAAAAAAGTAGCAAGACAAACAAACTATCAATGCTTTACAAATCTGACCTAAACATCAAAACAAGACAATCGGGGCTAATTTGTTTTCCCATTATAACAGTGGCTTAATGTTACAGAAAACATTAAAAAGAATTAACCAGTTTGTGTTACCTAACCCAAACCATTTGCTAGACACTATGCTCATGCTACCATCTGCTTCAATGAAACCCAAATTTTCATTTGCACTAACACACAAAAAAAAGGGGCTAAATAAATGGACTATTTTAGAGGTTATCGTATTTTAAACTAAAACAGAATCTATTAGTACACTAAAAGTACTTCAAGCTTTCAATATCCATAACAGCACATTTTATTTATTAATCCATTATAAATAAGGTTATTTTACTTATATAAAAATTATATATTTTTTCAATGATGTCATTAGAGCTTTGCTCCTATTTTCAGTAACTCAATTAATTGCAGATATTAAATGTTCAGCATAGGAAACTAC
The DNA here is from genome assembly GCA_026543865.1 of Argiope aurantia. Classification (NCBI taxonomy): domain Eukaryota; kingdom Metazoa; phylum Arthropoda; class Arachnida; order Araneae; family Araneidae; genus Argiope; species Argiope aurantia. The sequence continues at coordinate 21,540 of JAPMOR010076137.1, read as the reverse complement.
ATTAAAATAATAAAATATGTTTGTTCACATTCACAGGTTTCTGTATATCATGTAAACTATTCAGATTTAAATTTTAGAACTGATGTTAGTACAATTAAGACTATCCCTTATACATATAAGGGATTTTTTTTTACAAGAAATATAAAATAGTATGCATTGCTTTTCTAAAGCATTTTAGATCAAAACTTTTTAAGAACTTGGATATAATTTACAAAAACTAAAAATCCTAACATATAAAACCTAAAACATCAGCTAAATTTTAATTATGTCATTTGCATGTAAAGATTAAAAAGTATGTCAAACCTTGGTCAAGTTCCCTAATGATAAAAGAACAAATCAAGATATGATAATTCATGAAACATATACTTACCCAAGAGATAAAGAATTTTTAAGCACATCCAACGTAACCAGCGAAGTATAGCCAAAACTGATAAAATTTGGGTAAAATGATCTTTTAAACGAGAAAACTGATCAACAACACCTAAAATAGCACTGTAAGAACTGTGAACTGCATGGTAAGTGGACTCCAACATCATACTAATGGAACTGACTACTTCTACCACAGATTCAATGGATTCAAAAGCTGGTCTTGTACTTTCTTCAGCCATTTGTGTAAAACTACTGTATGATTCAGAACCAGTCAGTGGGGACATTCCATAACCAGCTCCATATGGAGGCATTCTGTATCCCGGATAACCAGGATTATAGCGCGAAAATGGTGAAAAGTAATTAGACATTGGAGAATATCTGTTATATGCAGGCATATATGTACTTCTCTTTGGTGGAAGAGGAGGTGGTAGACCTGAAAAAGATGGGTTTGAAGAGGACATTGGTTGTTGAAGATGGTTCGAGAAAAATGGTGAATTAGAAGGTGCACTTTCAGGATTGATCCTGCTTATATTTCCAAGTGCTTGCAATCCTCTAGCATTATTTATCACAGTACTGGAAGAAGAAAAAAAAAAAAAAAATACATCTTTCAGTTCAGGATATTTCATATTTGATAAATTATTTTTAAGGTATGCATAGAAAAATTCTTATCTCTGATCCATTTATAAATTAGCAATTTCTATCTCTTCTGTCTGAGATAAATTCATTTTATACTCCAAATAAAAGTTAATCCCTTCACATTTCAAAACCACACCTGTCTGAATTAGTAAATAATTTCCTATTATTGTAGAATACAATCCCCCTCCCCCTGTTTATTTCATAATCTCCTTTATAATCTTAGTAAGGAGTTAAATAAAAAGTAAATTATCTATTTTTACTTTTATTTTCTTATTTTAATGTACAATATACATGATATATTCAATGTATCATCTCATTAAGCAAAAATTCCAAAAATCTAATAAAAATGCAAATACAATTTTTTAAAAAAAATTATATATTCAATTTTGAGATTTATTTTCAAACACAAAGAGGAAAAAAATTATAGTACACACGCAAGTAATAATTGGTTAGCAAATTGACTTACCATTTAACTTTTAAATATTTTATATTGTTGATACTCAATATTTCATTTATTGAACACACAGGTGAACATAAAAGGAAAAAACTCACAATATATTATTTAAGAAATTTATTCCTAAAATGAACCAAAAAAAAAAATTAATTCTAAGGCACCAAAGGGAAGGGGGGGGGGGAAAACTTTTAAAATGCATGCTAAACAAAAATTATATTAAACAAATCAATACATTTCTAAAATAGGAGGAATAAAAAAGATAAACTTACACAAATCTTTTTTGAAAGTAGAACATGCAGTAATATTTCCACAGATTATTTTCCTTACCGGCAAGAAAATTTTAATCTGACTTACAATAACAATTATTAATAAGCAACTCAGCTTTTTGATTGAGTACATAACTAAATAGTAAATAATTTTGATATATATTTTATAAATATATTAACTTTTATTAGTTAGATTTGACAAAGAGAAAAAATTAAACTGTCAACAGATTTGTGAAACCATTACTTAAAAATATATTTACTAATGAATTTCAGTAAAACAAGAAAACAAAGAGAAAGCTTGCTTTTTTAAAAAAAATGAATGTTCATACTTTTTTAAAGAACCACATACTTTGGGGCACGAAAGAAAAAATCAAATTTCATCTTCAACAATTCTATCAACATGAAATCTGAAAATGATATACTTCCTAGCTATTTTAAATTATACACACAAGTAGGTGGAAAACTAATTTTAAAATATAATCAACACATGTACAAAGAAAATTAAAACCAAACCTGAGCAATAATTATTAATTGTAAAATTGAAAGAAACTAACTTCGTTTACATTACATTTGTTACGTCACTAACTTTGTTTACATTTCAAATTTCAGCGAAATTAATATTAAACTGATATTTATTATTTGTGCAGGCAATATATTAGAGGAAAACTAAGCATTAGTTGAATTACCCAATTCGTTTTTTACAAATTCTCTTTCAATGCGCAACTAAGCAGAAATGCAGCATTTATTTTTGTTTCGTTATAAAACGTTTTATCCAAACCAGCATTCATGTCTCCTGACATTAATAGCGTTACACTATCGAAACAGTTATTAAATATTCACATTACCAAAAAACATGGAAGTTAACCATGTTAGTCGCGGCAGTTAAAACGTTCACTGAATCATACATTTATTTTACAAATTATCTTCGGTTGCGCAATAAAACAGAAATAAAGCATGTAATTTCATTTTTTTCCTCCAAAACATAATCTACAAAAGTGTATGCATGTCCTTTGACATTAATAACATCGCATATTTGAACAGAAAATAAATATTTACATTATAAAAAGCAAGAATGTAAACATTTTTATATGCAGCAGGAAAAAAAAAAGGACATTATTTATATCTGAAGTAAAATTAATGCAATACAATAAATAACTTCAATCTGTAATTAAAGCCTTTGTTATAAAATGTCAAAGATTCGATAATAAAATGAATTTTTTACATGAAATATCACAGAATATTTAGACAGAACATAAATAGAGCAAACCTGTGTTGCAACTGACTACTGCCAGACGACATTGTACGATTACCATTGCTTTTCATAGCCATGTATTCTCTAAAACGAAATGCAATAATGAGAGCTCATTAACAACTCGTTTCTTTTCCTCGTTCAAACCGTAAGGACGTTTTCTGATAAGTAGCACAAATAAAAACAACAGACTGTACTTTACTTTCGTTATATCGATAGTTAAGTATGTTGCCAAATCTATAAGAACAAATTTTACTTGGAGCTCTAGCCTTCAATCCGGACTAGCAATCAATAATTATGATCAGTTTCCAAAAAATAATTATAAATTCATTATCAGTATTAGAGTCAGTCCATATATTAAAATTAGTCTATTTCTGATTATTTTCGAATTTTTTTCTATATCCTTGTATTTTTCAAAGATTTAATTTTACTTTTACCTGATTTGGAGTTCGATTTTTATTAATGACACGTGATATAATGTTTTACACCTGTTGGTTGTTTGGGATGTAAAGTTTAAATTATATTTTTGTACTGTATGGTTAAGTCATAAGTTTTTACTTTCCTTGTTAACTCTATATAAAAGTAATTGCTCGGTTTTTATACAAATAAAATAAATAAAAAGTATTCTTTTACGTCTTCTGTTTGGCTTCACGGTAAATAAATTTCATTTTTATTTTATTAAATGATTTTCTTATGCACTTGTTGAATATGTGTTGTTTTTGACAGCTGTGCTTATAATTATACTAGATATAAATCTTGAATGATTTTAAATTGCGTTTTATCTTCCTAAAAACTTTTCATAAATTTTTAATAAAATTGCATTTTTTCCATTTCAGAAAAGAAGCCATCAATAAAATTATAGTAAGAATATCTTGTTTCTATTTTCTTTTCTTTTAAGATTTTGAGTTATTAAATGTCTATGAAATTAATGCGCTCACTATATTTTTGTTAAACATTTTACCAGATTTGTATATTGAGCACTGTATTCACACAATCAGTGAAATTGAATATGACCTTTTTATTTTTTTCTCAACAAAATTAGGGAATAGGAATTATGTTTAGAAATATATGTGCTGTTTAAATAAATTCTGTTGGATCTAAGAAGACTACAAAACGACCGAATCATTTCTGCAATTACGGAATATAATGCAGCGAAGGTTTCATCATATTAAATGTGTAATGCAATAAGGATGATATTTATATTTCTTTTTAGACATTTTGACAAATGCTATCAACTTATATTATATTGAGTTTGATTGTCTTCATTATAATTATTTTGGTTGAAACTAAGTATGGGGAGATAATCAAAATGGTTCCTATCTACTCCTTAATTCTAACAATTAGGGGGACCTGCATACCTGGGGCCAACTTCCTTTGATGTACAAATGCTGAGTTATATACTTGTTTAAAATTGTGAATCTGACATGCATTCATAGTTATACTAATTGCTCTATATTAGAATCAGTATAAACATACTGTTACACTTAAAATAATAAATTCTGTCTAATAGCTGGTTTTTTAAGAAACTGCACGAGTGGCACTAGGTATAAAATCTTTATTATACCTATGGCCACTTCCTGAAAGTCAAATTTTACAAAATAATGAATAGAAAATGAATTATGTGAATTTTATAAAAGTAGCAATATCAGGTAATATATTTATTTTTCATGTAATAACTTTTGAAATTGCAATGCATCAAATTATTTGTAAAGAAATTGTAATGTGTCAAATTATTTGTAAATTGTAAGTATTTTCATAATTTATTCTATATTATAATTTGAAAAACATCAGCTGCATACATTATTACTTTAAAGAATTAATAGCTTTTTTAGTAATTTGAGCATAATAGTGTTATTCTCTATTTCATAATGACATCTTTATCATTTAGAAAACTTTTGAAATGTGTAATGTTTTTGGATATTTAACACTTTTCAGTTCCTCTTTAATATCTTTTATTTCTTCCACATAAAAATATTCAACTCTTCTTCTTTTAATCTTGTGAACCAAAAAAAAATTTTTTTTTTTTTTTTCAATAGTATTAGCTATGAAAGCTACAGTAGAACTTGTATCATCAGTAATATCAGAAGAATTGATTGATAGGCTGATAATTCTTCTGATGCCTTGATCAGAAACAGATTTTTTCAGGGATTTTCTTTTCCTTTTGATCATTTCTAATTGCTTGTTCTACTTCAATTTCTTTTCTGCAGTAATTGTCAGGAATCTACATCCCCGTGGTTTTCAACCACCAAAACATCAAGACTGGACATATGACAAGATGAGGACATTCTTTTAGTGTTCAGAGAGCACCATTCAAATAGTATTGATTGGAATATGTATAATTAAATTCCATATTTTTAAATTGATTTCCAACAAAATTCAATGCAGTATTGCTCTGTTTACAAATGTCTTGCTGCACCCTAAATTAGATCTCAATATTTCAAAACTGCTTCTGCAACCGTAATTGCATTAGGTTTTGAAAAGTTTATTCCATCAAGGTTTTCTGGTAAATAAATATATAATTATGAATATGTAATATAATTATACTTTTGTTTTTAAAAAGATTAAAAAAAATTTTAATAAATTATGTTAATTTAAATAAATTAATAATTTGTAATAATTGCTTTTTTAATAAGTCAAGCACATATAATGTTCCTCCTCTATATAGGAATGAATGCACTCATTCCATTTGAAAACATTCAACAACAAAATGATTAATTTTTAAATGGTTTAGTCAAATTAAGGCTTTTAATCTATTTATTATAAAAAAAATTCAAAAAATAATATTAAGCATGTAATTGATTTTTGTACCTATGTCTATGGTTCTAGGTACAAATAAACTAACATACATACATAATATCATACAAAAGGTTTATACTGTAAAACCCACAAGGACAAAAGACTTACTTAATATCTCAATACATGTGTCATGTTACAAATAAAATTACTTACGGGAATTAAAAAAAAAAGCATTTGATTTACCATTGTAAAGCAATAGAAGAGAAGATTTGTAGAATTTTACTTCAGACAATCTAAAAAACTTTTTTACTTATAACTTGCACAACTTTCTTCTACAAGATTTTGAAATGACTGACAAAGTAGCAGCTAGTGTATATCTTATGCAACTTGGGGGGGGGGGATTTAAAACTAAGTACTGTTCCATTAAAAAGCAGAAGCCCTTAGTGCACAGGTTTTCCTTGTTCTATTGTGACTCATTTAGGTGACAACAGAACTCTCTATTAAGATCTTTTTCACAGTTTAAAAATATGAATTCTGGATACTTTCAGTTTTAACTTTTATTTCAAAAGATGTAATTTCTTTTTTCTTACATTTATACTCTAATATGTCTTATGGAGATAAACTGAGTATTATGAAAAAAGCTTGATTGAAGTGCTGTATATTTTTTGTATAATTTTGTTTTCTTTTAGTCTAATTTAATTGTGTGTTTGTGTAACTAAATATATTCAAACATTATTTGAAGAAGACTGCATTGAGTTCTTTTATGCTTTTCTTCTCAATACTTTCAATGAAATAATGCAATTTTATAGTTTTTGTTCAAAGCATAGTGAGAGTGAATAACATATGAAACACAGAAGCAGAAAGCAGGAAAGAAAGAGTGTGAAAAAATATTCAAAATTTATGTAGTTTTAGAAAAGAATTTTTTGAGTCAGTGTTTTGATTTCATGAGGAAATTAATAGCCCATGCAGTTTAGAAAATAAAATCACAGTGAAGCCACAATTTGATTGATTAGAAAATAATTTTTCAAACATGGCTAATTTGAAATTATCACAAACACACAGAGGGAGAGAGAGAGATGCTGACAATATTCATGTCATTGATTTTTTTATACTCTCACAATTATAATATTAGCATGTATATTTACTTGATCAAACTTCACAATTTGCTAAGAAAAAAATTATTTAAGTATTTTTAATAATTTTTGTATTTTTATATTGGAATAGATAATAATAAAAAATAAGTTATTTATCAATTGATTTATCTTAAGTAGTTGAACAAAATATAGACCTGGTATTTAATTTCAGCATTTTGTTTGAATACATTGTTGAAGATTTGGATTTATTGTTTTAATATATAAATGTTTCATGTAATACTTATTAACAAATTATATGAGCTGTCTTTAGCATAGATTTTGATGTTTTAAATTTTATTCAATGTGATTGTTTTTACTGATAAACTACAAAACATTTATTTCACCAAAGAATTTTATTTTAGAAAAATGGACAAATTAAAGAAAGCTCTAAGTGGTGATGATGTTGATGAAGAACAGGGTATTATGCATCAAGTAAGTTTTTGAAATTTCTTGTCTTTGTTCAGTTTATAATATCTTGAATCAATAATAGTTATTAGGACAATATAAGGTTATTAAAAGCATTGATTATCTAATGAAAATTGTTATTGTTTTGGTACTTCCATATTACAGCACCCCCTGGGTTTACTGGAGTGCTGTAATATGGAAATTGCCTTTAGAAATTGCCTGGGTGCCTTTAGAAATTGCAACTATGGTTTTTAATTTTCACAAGCAAATCCTTTACTAATAATAAAGATGAATGTGTGCATTGGTGCTCTACGGGACAGATTATTTGACCTCCAGCTACCAAATTTGGAAGATAGAACTATTCTTCTTATAGTGATTTTTAAAAAATTTAAATTATAATTTGATACAATGAAATTTTGATATTTCCTATGATAACTTTTGAAAATATTATTGTACCAAAATAAATTTAGCATCATTTAAAAATTTATATATATATTTTTTTATGATATTAATTTTATCATCATGTAAATTTCTCCTGAATTTTGGCAATTTTTAAAAATATTTTTTTAGTTAATTTCTTATAGTAGAGTGCATTGTTTTCCGAAATTTAAATTGTTTTCCTTTGTCTAACAAATATTTAATTGTATGATTTTCTTTTATTATTAAAAGCTAAAGAAGAGGAATTCTATTTTAAATCTATTTAGTTTAGAAGATAATAAATTAGTGTAATCATAATACCACACAATTTAGAAGATAAGTAAGCCATACATTCGCAATTTTAACAGTGCTATGATATCAAAGAGACTGATCTCCATTGGGAAAAGTCCATGTATAGAATAAACAGAATATATAAAAGACAGCTAAAATAACATGGTTTTAATATATGAAAGTTTTTAGGAATCATAGGTATGAAGTTATATCTAAATGGTCTAACTGAAAATAAATATAACCAATATCCCTGACAAACCATTTATTCATCAATGGCAACTAGTAAATAATATGCTGAGGTTTAGGTGAGATTTCACCATAGTGTTCTTAATTAAATCTTGGTGCTGCTATAATAAGGAAGTAAAGTTTTTCCATTATTATGTTAAAGATGTGATTTTGCATGTCTTTTTAAAAAGTTTTAAATTTTGAAGTATGTGAATTGTTACTTTTTCAATTAAAAATAGAGATATACATATGTGAAGTATATTTCAATTTATAATCTTGAATTATATAATTTAGCAAATATATTTTTATAATTTAGCAAAAAATTTTTCTTGGCCTTTTTTGGTCAAGTACCCAAGAAATAAAAACTGTGAATATATAAATTAAATTTTCATAAACATTTATTTTTAAGCATGCAATTAAACATTGATGCTATACGTTAAAGAAGTCTTTTAAAGTTTATAGAAATAGTATGAGTCCAACTGAATATTACTTCGATCCAACTCGATTTTTTTTAGTGCATCTCATTATATGAATGCAATAAAAATTATAGCATATGTTTACTAACAATTGCTACTGAAAATTATAATTGATATAAAGCAGTTTATTAACAAACTGCCCATTTATGGGCTTCAGTTATGAATATTATATGAATAAAGTCGAAGAAAAACCAATTTTTTCAAAAGAATAGAAAAAATGCTTTTATATGTTTGTATTTTTGTAGTGCTTCAATATTAATATTAGCATTTAATTTTGAAAAATTAAAAAAAAAAACTAATTTTTAAATGGATGTTAATGTCAATATTTCAGTAAAAAAAATTAGAATATTAATAAAATTAACTTTTTTTAAAAAACAATGAATTTTTAAAAATAAATATTAAAAGTATGAGTTCTATTAATGTTGCTTATTATTTGAATAATACTGTAATTTACTAAACATACAGTTCTTGTTGATATTTAATGTTTATATTTAAATAAATGTTTTTAAGAAATTTTTTATCAATATTTATATTCTATGGTTTCAGGTGATTGATGCTTCATCATTAAGCTGGTCAACTCGAATAAAGGGTTTCATTATCTGCTTTGTATTAGGTTTTGTGTTTTCCATTTTGGTAAGATAATTTTGTGCAGAGTAATCATTATCTGATTCTTTGTTTCCTATATACAATTAACTTTTTCTTATATGTAAAGATTTTCACTATTTATAAATAAGCAACTATGATAATGAAATCTCATAAGCTTTAATATTAAAACCACTGTAATAGTACTCAGTTGCAATTATTTTTGCACATGATTCTAATCTCAAATATTATTGCTGTGAAATATTTTGAATGCACTGCAATGTAAACATTATGATATTTTTATTTAGGGATCTGCTCTCCTTGCCCTTCCTAAAGGACTAATCCTTTTTGGAATATTTTACTCTTTAGGAAATATAACTGCTTTGGCCAGGTAAATATTTCACTTAAAAGAATTTTATTTTAATATAGTTTAAACTGTCTAATTTGATCATAAAATTAGTGGATAAAATTCATTATTTTGGGTCTTGTAATCTGAACTTCTCAGTATTCAAATATGTAAAATCATACACAACTATATTTAAAAATTTAACTTTTAATGTATAGAGTATGTTAGTAATTTTTCCAAAGAAAATGTTTTGTACAATTTTATTATTATTATTTTTGATTTTATAGTTGATTGTTTTAATGGATTCTTGTGTTTTAAATCACTTGCCATTTTTAATTTAATTGTATGCCACTAGACTTAACAATTACATGTCATAGCAAGCTTAATCAATAAATTAATATGGTGTATTTGGTATTTATTCACCAGTTACAATAAACACCGTCTTTGGTAACTTTTTTCGTCATTAATTACTGACATGCAGTTCATACACTATTACTGGAAAATCATATGTAATCTATTGTACTTTTTAAATTTTTTACATCAATTTATTACTCAGAATGTAAACATGTTTGATAATTTTTTTTAGTACAATGTTTTTGATGGGACCATGGAATCAATGTCAAAAAATGTTTGCTCCAACCAGAATTCTTGCTACAATAGCAATGTTGGTACGATCTCTGTTTTTAATTTCTGTTTGAATTATATATTATTTTATATTTAAATCGCATCACTATTTGTTGAAAAATAATTTGATAAATGTAATAATCTTGTAGTTAAAGCATTTTAAACTTTGACTTACAACTGTTTTCTTAAATAAATTAGAAAGAGTGTTTTTAACTATCACTTACTTTTTCCCCTCATCAACATTATTGTGAAGGCATATGTTATCCTATATTATAAAAGATAACATGTACCTTCCATGGATATTTATTTTCCATCGTACTTCTTAGAGACTGAGATCTGGAAAAATTATACATATATTATATATAAAAATGTATTACATTATCCAGATATAGTGACTTAATAATTTTGCCTAAAAATTTCTAAAAAAACTGTGCTAAGAAATTATCTGTATCTCTTCTCAAATTATACAATTAATCAAAAATGAAATAAAATAAATAATATACTATTTTGATCATTCAAAACAATTTCAAAAGAAAAGAACTTAAATGACATTATCTGGAAATATTTATTTCTTTCTTTTGCCAATAGTCTAACTATACAAGTATCTTATTCCCAGATTACACAAAAAAGAGTTTTTAAATTGATGTGTAAAATTATTCGTATCTATCTTTTGTGTGTGTGTGTGTGTGTGTGTATATAATTTATATTGTGTTAATGTTACATTTTCTCTTGACTAAATTGCATTATTTTTCTTAGGGTTTTCTTCTACTGACACTTCTAGCTGCATTTTTGGTAAGTTGCTGCTAAGAATTTATACCATCAGCAAATTATTATTTCTCTAATTTTTGTTCTCTTGAAAATCAAATATTAAATGGTATTTTGTATTCTGTAGTAACTATAAATTATAAATCTCATATAATAAGGATTATAAAAGTATGTAATGAGAGAATTTCGATTAGAGTTAGATAAAATATTAATGAAACTATTTTTCACAAATATTAAATAAAGACTTACTAATGAGACTGTACTTATCTTATAATAACCATACTTTTTATCTCCAAAATATTTAGTATCCCTTTCCACTCTCCTTAATCTTATAATAAAAGACAAATATGTTTGTGTTAGATTCTACAGCGAAGACTTACAGTTACCAAATTTGGGCACATATATGTATTAAAGAATGGAAATGTGTACTTTGGAGCAATTTTTTTAAAATTTCCATTTGAATTTTAATTAGCCAAAAATGAAATTAAATTTTGGTATTTTTCCAACTTCCAAAAAATGTTTACAATGTTTCAAAATTTTTAAAATGTTTTTTTTATTGTACAAATCTAATAGTCTTGCAGATTTTTGTTTAATTTTGACACATTTTTTTAAAAATATGTTTGTATCAATTTCCCAACAATAAATTACATTGTTATCCTGAAATTCAATCCGTTTTAATTATTACATCATTTGATCCCATGATTTTCTTCCGTTGTTGAAAGTTAAAGAAAGATTTTGTTTTATAACTTTGTAGTTTGTGAAACAAATGAAAAAAGAATTTACAATATTATAAAATTTTTTAGAGTGGGGGAATCAGATATTTCCATGAGAAAGTTTCATGTGCATAATGAGTGAAGAATATATAGATTATTAAACTAATGCAACCTTAATGTCTGACAGTTTTATAGTATCATGGATATGAAGTTGTATCTAAACGATTTATCTGAAATTAAAGATTACCAATATCTCTCATAAACCAACTGGTCACGCACCTTAATAACTTCATATGGTCTTACAGTGACAAGGATAATTTAAAAATCTAAGAAAATTAAGCAGTATTTTCTATAATATTTAAACTAATATTTTGAAGGAAAAAATATTTTCACTTATATCATTTTATGAAACGTTTTTGTGAAATAATTATTTCAGAAATCGCATGCTGAATGGTGCCCTTTGGAAAAGTCCAAGAACACAATGAGTAGACTATATGAAACAAACTAAAATAACTTTTTAAAATTGGGAATCTAAAGAAATCATAAGCATAAAATTATATCAGATAATTTAATTGAAATTAAATATAAAAAATATTTCTGGCAAACCAGCTAGTCACTGTAGCCGATTAGACCTCTCTTATTAATCAGAAAAAGAAATGTTATGCAACTTTATATTAACCAGGACGATTTAAAAATTAATGAAAATAAAATAATGTTACCTACAATATTTAAACCAAAGTCTTTGGAAATATAATTATTTACCCTTTAAGCTTACTAAAATACTTTTTGTGCAATAATTGTTTCTAAAGTTCCAAGATAAAGTAAATTTAAAGCTGAGCAAAAGTACTAAAGTTTGATATAAATTTTTATTATTCAATTAAATATTTTAAGAAATAATTTATTAACAATAAACAGCAGAAATATCACAGTTACCTGGACTTCAGAATAGCATGTGCAAATATCTTGTTATTAGTGTTTAGTAATGTAAAAATATTTTGAGAAAATCGTTAAGACATAGTTTGACAAAATGTTTAATTTTTAGTAGTCTTTAATCCCAGTGAATTAACTCGTCGCTAAAGGCGGCTCATATAAAATTAAACTAACTAGTTAATATGTTGTTTATTTAATTTTTGAAGAGAGATATTTTGTTTGTGTTAAATTTCAATCCCTTAAAATATTCTATTAAATTTACTTAAAAACTTTAAAATTGAACCTTCTGTTCTATCATTTGTCAAAGAATTCCAAAGCCTGTTTTTGTGCATGTATTAAGATGGATTTAACTTTACTAAATAGGGGGAGAGGAAGAGAGTTTTATATTTAGTAATAAAGTTCATTCTGGAAATGCACACATCCTTCTGTGTCTCATTGCTTAGTGAGATAGAATTGTCAAAAAATGGTCATCTTAGGATACTGTACTTTGAGATTATTTACCTATTACGCACTTTAAAAAGAAAATTTATACTGAAATTTTCAATAGAAATAGTCTTAAACACTAGAATCTTCAATAGAAATAAGTAGGTTCAGGTTCAGATTTTGGCTTACTTTTCTAGCTTCTCTGTTGCAAGACTTATCTTTCCATTTGGATGCTAATTAAAAAAATTATTTAAACAATTATAATATTCTACATCACAACTAAAAAGTGAATGCTTGTCAATAAATGATTATTCATGTTAAAAGTGCAATTCATCAGATTTCAATTCCCAAATTCCCTTAAAATTCATGTTTTTACTATAAATTATTCTGATAATTAAATTAAATATAATATTCAAATGAATTTTGACATATTGAAGACTTTTATATTTCTTATTCAGTATTATTGTATTAAACATATAGATTTAAATTTGCTTATCATTTCTTATTTATAGTGGAAGAAAACTGGACTTACTATTGTATTCTGTATTTTCCAATTTCTGTCCATGACTTGGTATTCATTATCATATATCCCATATGCAAGGTATGTATATCTCAATATATATTTTCATTTAACGATTTATGTGAAAAATTATATTGCAATAGCCTAGGTGATATACAGTTATGTATTATAAGGAAATAAAATGCTGCATTTTAGCCATTTAGATAATTGTCCTACTTTTTAAAAGAAATAATATTAATAACTTATTTGCTATGTTTTAAATAGATTGGAAACTATTTGAAAAGTGAAAAACCAGAAATAATTAGTTTCAATTCCTTCTTTCAGCATACAAAATAAAATCATATTGTATATCTGAATGTCTTGTATTTTGAAATATGACAAGAAATAAATGCCACTTTAACTTTTATAGAAATATAAGAAAGTATTATTTGCAATTTCTTCTTAAAGCTATTTTTATCCAAACATATCAGTGCAAAATTCAAGAACATCATAGTTTTGGTCATCATAACAGAACATCATAGTTTAGAAAAAAATTGCAGATGGCTACAAGAATGTGTATGATTGTTATTGGCATATTCTTTTATAGCAAATAGCTACTTATGCATGAGTAATAAATGCAGATAAATAAGCAGTTAAATTTTATAAAAGAAATCAAGAGGATAAATGATTACTGAGCAAATATATTGAAATGTTGTAGCATTCTAAAGAGAGACTTTTTTGGAAATCAATAATGCTATTTTGTTTGAATTCATATTTCAATGTAATTTTAATTAGAATAAAATGATGAAAAATTTCCAAAAGAGAAGAGGAATATTTCCCTTCCTAATTTAAGAGACATCCCTACTTGATAAAAAAAAATCTGACTAGTATTGCATATGGTACTTGTTTGTACTTTAGAACATGTTTTATTTGCTCTATTTTTTTAAAATTAAAATAAAGCAATTCTGATGTGCATAACAAACAATTAGAAAGTCAGTTTTTAAGGACAAGACCATAGATCTTATGCTCCAAGTAGTTAGGAAAGGCAGAAAGCAATATCTTTTAAAAGAGGAAAGATTTTTTTCCCCCTTAAATAAAATGTATGGAATATATAATGCTATTATGATTTTTTTCACATGGAATAAAATTGCTTTTAATGTAGAAAATATTATTCAGATTTTTATTTGTGTGTAGATCTTAATAGATTAGAAGTATTAACATGAATTATTAAATTTTGCTGATTAATTTTAGAATCTTAAAATAAAGAGTGGTCAAAAATATCTGAAAACTATAAAAATTTAAAAAACAATAAATAATGATTTGGATGTACAGATTGTATTAAATGTTTTGTTTGGAAGAGGGCTTTTTTCTTCTCCAGTATATATATAAAAAGAGAAGTAGATAGAGAACCTCGCATGAATATAGATATCAGGATGAAAGAATTGAGAAATATGGAGAAATATGATCTATTAAATTATTAGTTGAGTATTACTAGATTATTTAACCATTGCCAAATTTAGCTATTTTAGCTAATTCAATTTTATTGTAAGAAAAAAAATATAACGGAATTCTTTAGATATGAGTTAATTGACGCCTGTACTACAACAATAAATATTCTAAATGCCTGCATACGTAAGTCTGAATAGACTGGAAACAGTTAATATGCTCTGAAAAAAAGAGGTAGCTGCTAGTGTGAAAGAATAAATGTAATTTCACAGCTAATGTTTTATAATAAAAAGTTTCTATTCATCTATTTCTTTT
The DNA here is from genome assembly GCA_026543865.1 of Argiope aurantia. NCBI lineage: Eukaryota > Metazoa > Arthropoda > Arachnida > Araneae > Araneidae > Argiope > Argiope aurantia. The sequence goes on along the minus strand of JAPMOR010076137.1, from coordinate 6,240 downwards.
ATTCAATCAACTAATGATATCAACAACCAGATGTTTTTGTAATCAAAATGTTCATTAGGCATCATTACCAAATTTTCTTTTACAAAATTTACTGTCAGTATTTGTTCAATAATTTTCCTGTGCTCTAAATTAAAGGTTCTGCCAAATAAACAATGAATTAAGTAATTGACTTTTGAAGAAACAATGGTATGGAATTTAAAATTACAATCCAGTTTTAAGTGACCACTTTTTTTTTTTTTTTTTTTTTTGTCATTGCTTTAAAATGTTTTTACTTACTGTAAATGGTTGTTAATTAAATAAAATAAAAAAAAAATTATACTAACATTTTTTGTTTAATTTATCAAGAATCCCGAATAACATTTTTATTATATATTTAAAAAAGCAATTTATTTGCTATTTATAATTATAAATTTCATTACATATTTTTTTCAGAAATTAAAAAAAAAATTAAATCTTGTACTAAATGTTTTAAAATTATGGTAATTTGTGAGCTTTGTAATTATTTTCAGATTTATTTATCCAACCATACATTTTATACATGTGATTTTCATTTGCTACTGCTAATTAAGAGAAGTGATGTGAATATTGAAATATATCATTCATTTGCTATTTGCAAAAGAACAGTAGTTTGATGAGAAAGATTATTGCTAAAAATAACTGCCATCGCTTAAGAAAAGGTGTTTATATTCTGTGAAGTTAGATATTAGAGCAATTATTTTGTTTAAAAAGGATGAAATTTTATCCTCTCCGTCCGAAAAAAAGAATTTAACCTTTTACTTTTAAATAAGTCATTGATTTTATTTGCAACAGAAATTCTAACTGGAATTTTTTAAAGCTATTGTTTCATTGGCTTCTCATCTATTATGTAGAATAATAGTTTCAGAATCAGAAATTCTAGAATCAGTTTACTTTTTTTAATAGAACTATAATAAAAAATTTCAATAAATTCTGAAGACATCAATATTCTTTAGAATTTTTAAAAACTCTGTGGAAATAAATAATTTTTTGATATGTTGTCTATGATTTGTAAATTAAATAGTAATAATATTTAAATAAGTCAAAGATTCTTGAAAAGAAGGTATTAATTTTAAGCTGTTTATGTTTGGATTAATTTTTATTATGGTTTGGTTCACTGCTGTGACTATTTGAGTGACTGTTTTTGACCAATAAAACTAATATCTTTCATATGGGGAGTTTCAAAATCATGCAGCAGACTATCAGGGCTGATAGAAAATTTTCATCATTGATCATTTTGAATTTTATCAGGAGTACACTTAAAAAGTGAAGTCAAGATTATTGTCAATATGAATTAATTTTTTGTGTGATGAAGTATTGAAGACAAAACTTTTTTTCTTTTGAAGATGAAACAAACTAATGCAATAATTTTCTTTGAAATGCCTGTAATATTTCAAAATTTTATTTTTAAATCTGTAATGCAATACATGCATCAAGAGGTTGGATTTTGAATAATTTCTATTAGTGTAGCTTTTAACAATTATTGTTTTTTTATTTAATTAATTTATTTTGTTTTAGAGTATTATTTCAATGCATTGTGCTAGCAAGCCTTGCCTTTGTTTTAATTTTAGATAGAATCCTATATAGAAAAGTATTGTAGCACATAACAGCTTTAATTGCTATTATTCGGTATATTATAAAAAAATTTAAAAAAAAATTGCCTGCTTTAATGTTTTATCCATGTCCAGAAAAATTATTGTGTTATTTCTGAAAAACCCTATATAAGAAAATTGATTGCAGCAGCCAAAATAGTTGGATAGTTTACAATTTTTTTTTAAAAAAAATTTGTCTCTGTTTTATAATTTTGATGTATTTTTGATACAATATATTTTTCTTACAGGGATGCTGTTCTCAAATTTTTCCAATCTTGTGTGTCATAATTATGTTCAGTCTTAAAGGTCTGTCATCCTTTTTTGTACATGTGTTTGTGTGTGTTGTATTTGGAAACATTCATGATTCAATTCTTATATTTAAATATAAACTTTCTTCTATTTCCTATGCTTAAGTGTAGGCCTTGTTACCTTGTTATTCATTAGAAAAATGTCAAAACTTCAAAACTATTGTTAGCACATGCTCCCAAAGCAGCATTGATGGTGAAGATTTTTTATATAAAATCACACATCCTATTTAATCAATTTTACTACAAATTCATTGATTTACAAAAATTGTATTTTTGATATATTTGTTAAATTCTTCAGATATTTGTATGCCTGAAATATTTTAAGATTTATATCTATAATCCTTTTTATAAAATGTATGCTGGACTTTTTGTTATTGCTTTTGTTATTAATTTGTATGCATATATATAAAAAGAACACTATTTAAATATTTTTGCATTCTACAGAAATGTCATTTAAGGCTTTTCCTCCCAATTTAACTTGAATATTTTAATACTTATAGTCTTATGTGTGTTTCACTTATAATGAACCAATTTTGTATCTAAACTACTGTTACTAAAGGATCTGTATAGAATCGGATAGTTTAACATAGATAGTTTTATAAACATTAACTATATTCTTCTTTGTGTATTTTTAAGAAAAAGAATTTTAATATTGTATAATTTCTAAATGAAATCAAAATTATTTTGAAGTTTAGTGATCTTGGCGTATCCATTAGTTTACTTTCTAATAAACCTTAAAAATTATTGATTACAAAATATGTTTGTGAAATATATAGATCTTCTGAAAGTAGATGCATTTTTAAAAATGTGTGTCATCTTTTCTCTTTATCTATAAAACTATAGCTCTGCTTTAGTGTTATTACTTTGTATATATACAAATTTCTGTATAATAATTTATTTTTTTTTGTACTTGTTGCTGTTGCAAGGAATATTTTAAATAACATTAATCATGAGCACAAGTTCCTTCCTCTTATGAATTCTAAATTTTGAATGCTGTGATCATGTTATTTCTCAAAAATTTAATGACATACAAATATTTTTATGGAACTTTCTGAATCAGGTTAAAGAAATGTTTTCCGTCCAATTGTTGGTAATATTGAGAGATTGTTATAGTAGTAAATTAGGCCTGATTGGTTTATGCTGCATATTCTATTGCTGTTAAAGAGATTATATATTCTTCTACTGAATAAGAATATTTCTCTAATAAGATGTGATATGACATATAAAACTTTGCATCCCCTGTTTCATAAAGATATATGTTTGCTTTTATTCAATATACTTTTCTTGACCAATCAACTTTTGTACCTAGATTTGGAATTCATCTAAAATTTCTTAAAACAAAAATTTTTTTGTGGAAGCAACATATTATTACTTTTTTTATATAAAAAGAAAGAAAATTATATTGCCAAGATTGTCTTGTATGAACAACTTTTTATAATAATTACTGAAACTTAAAAGAAATTTGTGGATTTAGAATGTGAATTATATCTTATATTCAGTGTTTGATGCATTCTTAATTTTTATACACTACACTTTTAGATAAATTTTATAAATTTAAATGGTGAAATATTGTTTAACTCTCTAGAAAGTATTTTCATGTGAAAGAATATTTCTACAGCATATTTGAAACAATATTTTCCCTTATTATTATATTATATATGTGTATGAGAAAGTTTATTTTTGCTATTGATTTTTGACAGGGAATTTTTGCCAACATGCTATCATATAAAAAGTGCAATATATATATTTTTTTATTCTGAATTATAGACTTTACATCATATTTTCATCTGTTTCCTTTTCTAGTCATAACATTGAGAAAATTCCTTAAAACTTCTTTGCTTGAAAATATGTTTTTATATCCAGGATTCCTCAAATGCATAATCGTAATACTTACATTAATTAGCTATTATTAGTGGCTAAATTATTTATAATAATTTATTCAAAAGCTTAAAAGAATAATCCCTATTATACATCAAAATAGTTGGGGTAAATTTGATTAGAAATTCTGGTGACTACAGCTTTTACTTTACAAAACCATTTTGATCAAAAAATTCGGTATAATACATAAAAAAACATATTCAACTTTTTAAAATACAGACAAAACTTAAGTAATAATAAATATTACCCAATATATCCCAAATAAGGTTTTAATTTAGATTGCATCTCAAAATTAACACTGAAATAAATTTGGAAATTTATTATACTGAGCTAGTGAAGTGATAGAATTTTTTGAAAATGTTTGATTATTATTCTTAGCTTCAAAATTTTGTACACTGTTATAAAGTTTTTACATAAAATTGTGTATAAAATTATGTAAAAATATATTATATATATGATATAAAAATTTATTGACACACACACACACATATATATATATATATAATATTTAAATTAAAGAAATCGATTGTAAGATATATGCAAAATCAGTTGTGAATGTTTTGAAAAATCAGTTTTTATTGGTGTACAATGTTTAAATGCTATTATTTCTCCATCATATCTTCAGCTTTTCTTCTTCTCAGGCAGAAACAAAAAACATTCTGGACCCTCTCAGAAAAATTTGAAATAGTGATTGCAAGAACACATAAATTTGAAAAGTAAAGTATTAAATTGTAATAAATAGAAGTCCACTAAAAGAAGTCATTTAACGTATTAATGGAATCTTTTTTCATAAATAATTTTCACAATTACTTTTTGCTTATAAATGCTGAAAATTATGGGTTGAGGAAAATCTCTTGTGAGAATATGCAAGATGCCACTTTATTTCAGAGTATTTTATTTCCACTCATAACACATAATTAAAAAACCCCAATTTAATTAAGTATTTTGATTGCCTTATCATTTAATATATTTCTCTCTGTTATTCAAAACTCATCTTTTTCTGGAAATTAAAATTTTTAAAAGTAATTTTATACTGAAAAGAATTCTGAAATTTCTCATTTCTCATTCTAGAAATTTGAGGGAAAAAGCATATCTGTTAAAAAAAACGATCATATTTATATTACCCACAATTTCATCACCAGTTATTAAAAAATATTATAAAAATTAACATGTTTTTAAGCGTAAGAGAATTTTTTTAAAATCTCATTTCGTAGCAATGCAATCTCAGTCTCAATGTTGTGAATAAAAAGGCCCACCTTGAAATGGTTTCTATTTATATTATTTGAATAAATTAGGTTTTTTTTCTAAAGTGTTTATAATTTATTTAAATCAGAAAATAATTTTTAAATGTACATTTAATAGTGCAGTAAAAAGGTATCGCTTAAGTATTTTTAGTCCTATTCTAGAATATTTGTAATTTAATTATTTTATATGTTTTCATTAATTGTAATTGCTTCTGTCTGGTACAGTAGTCACTGATTTTTAAAGTATTAGGGTAGTAATTCAATGCATTTCAAAAGGCTTCGTTCTGCATTATTTACTTTATTAAGACAATCGTGTTCAGAATTTCTCTGGTTCTGGTTGTTGTTTGTGTAATATTTTGTATAAATTGGTTTTGTTCTGTATTACTAATTTGTTTTATAGTAAATGTCGATTTGAACAATTATTTGATCACCACTGATTATAATATTGAATAAAAGTTTGAAATATTTTTCTCTGTTTCTATTAATAAAGTGTTTTCATTGTCTGATAACTTTTACACTAGCTAAATAAAATTGATAGTCATATTCGGTATTTTTATCCAGAAGTTGATGAAACAGAATTAAAATAACATCTAAAACCAGCCACTTTCCCCTCCCATGCTAGATTAATCCAGGATCTTTCAGAATTCATGGAGCAATTTATATTGTGTAAAAAATCTATAGATGCAAGTGTTATATTAACGCATTTGCATATGAAAAGAGCATAAAAAGAATTTCTTTTCATCTATTACCCTTCCCATACTATATTAATCCAGGATCTTTCAGAATTCCTGGAGCAAAGATTTTTTTTCCTTCATAAAAAATCTCATTTTATCTATTACTTCAATATCATTTTTGGGACAAAATAAATTTGCCTAGATGGACCATTCTGATAATCTTCCAATCCTGATTTATCAAATGTTGATTATCTCTCGTGAAAGTCTTCATTTTGTGGAGAACTTTGGGACACGAATATCTGTTGTAACTGAAAGTGTGCAAAAATTGTTCACAGCTTTGAAGCTGTACCCAATCACTCTGCTGACATTGCCCAGCAATTTGCAATTTTTAGTAATTATTGAAAACATTGCTATGAAGAAGTATTCAAAAGCGATATTGTAAGTAAACATTCTGCTATGTTTGTTTCTGAATTTTATGTATTGCCTTCCATTATATGCATCTTCACTCACTTTGGTCTGTAAAATAAGT
>JAPMOR010076132.1:50781-66918 GCA_026543865.1 Argiope aurantia | reverse complement strand
CTTTAACTAGTTATTCTATGAAATAACTAGGTATTCTATAAATTAACTCATGAGAGACAGTTAAAGTGTAGAATAAACAATTTATCTAAAATGAAATTAAACTAATGATAGACAATTAAAATGAAAAAGAAGCAATTTATCTAATTTATGCAGCGTATAAATGGTATTTAAGGAAACGTACCATAAAATCATTTGTTACAACAAGGATTACTAAAATGACACTTGGAATTACAAAGAACGTTATTTCTAAAACAAAAACATTTTTTGTTGACACACTGGGTTTTACACGAACATTTTTTAAATCCCTAATAGTTCATAAATGCAGTAGGGGTGGAAGGTAAATGTATTTGTCGTGCGAGATATATGATATAGATTATTTTACACTTTAACAGGCTGCAGATAGTTATTCTATGAAATAACTAGTTAAACCATGAAATACAAGAGAGTTTTACACTTTAACGGACACGATCAGTTATTTCATGGAATAACTAGGTATTCTATAATATAACGGATTTCATACTATAACGATAACACACACATTATATTATATATGTATATCCTGAATTTGTACCGTAATTTTACTGAAAATATTTAAGACTAAGACTTTAACATTCTCTAAAGGTTAAGTATAAATTATGGATTTGAGACCATTTGATATATCTAATAAAATCAATTCAACATTCTATTTATAAAAATGCAACAAACCAAAATTATATTTAATCAATTATGAAATCATTGTTTTATCATTAAGTAAATGAATAGGTTACGTTTAAAGTACAAATTTAGTATTAGTGAATACTAAATTAAGATAATTAGTAAGGATATAAAATAATTAAGCAAATGTGGATATTTTCAATCGTTTTCTGCATATCCCTTATGAAGATATAAAACATACAAATAAACTTGAAAGTTACATATTATCCATATGAATAAAACTCTGCAATGACTATTCTCAAGCTCACATGCAAACAAACCATTTAATTTTTTGTTGCTATAGAATTGCTATTTCATAACGAATATAGTTGCCAAAAGCAGCTAGTCACAAAAATATTTTAAGAGATTAGAGAGATATTTTTTTTGAATATGATAAGCAAAATAATAACAGATTCAAGGAATATAATATTTTAGATTTAAAGTAACTTAAATTATTCGTTAACATATCACTGGGGCAGCATTCTTTTCTTCTGATTTCTATAATCTCAAATGTAACTTTCTTTACTCATTAAAAGCTTTTATTTCTTCTTTCTTTGGTACCTGAATCTTGAAAAACGATTTTTTAAAAATAATATTAAAAGAAACTAAATTAATATACAGTTAGATTACCCAACATATCTCTACTACTAATAAAAATGAACGTGTGTGTGACAGTGTGTATACCCTGGCACTTGGTTGGTCAAATCATTTGACCTGCATCTACCAAATTGGGCACATATTTATCTTGGAAGCTGGTAATAGGCACCTCGGAAGGCATTCTTTGAACTTTAGATAGAATTATATTTAATTAAAAATTATCCCTGCTGATTTGCTTGGAGTATTGGTTATGCTTAATTTTATTCAAATCATTCAGAAACAGCTTCATTTCCGTGATTACACCATTAAGGTATCATTTTAATTGTTTTAAATATACTCTTTGTATTATGTCAGTCCCATAACAGGATAATTATTAAAAATGTGACTGCCCAGTCAATGCATCTCCTAAATTTCAAGTGCTGTAAGCATATTTTTATTCTTCTTATAAACTTAACATATGATTACCTTTTAAACTTAACCTATTAACCTATTAAATAATTAATTACTAACTATTAACCTACCAGAATTCTTTCTTACATTATCTTTCAATAATGTAAGAAAATAAAATGTTTAAATATTTGATAAAACAATGAAGACGTTTGGTTTTCGTTTGGAATGATGTTTAGATTTTTCTGTTGTTACAAACAAGGTAATGAAATATTTCAAACAAACATTTGCCAATATTCAGAAAAATTTTGCACGTCTATTGAAATAACATCATTAAGATGACACTTTTTTTACATTTTTTTAATAATGATAGATTCATTTTTATCCAATAATATTTTTGGAAGTTACGATGATATTAATTTATCAAAGTTTAAATTAAAAATTTCCAAAACCCACCCTCTAAATTAAATATGTTCTAAGTGTGGTAAGTAAAACAATTTGTCCTGTACAGCGATAACATAGACGCACATACGCAGACACTCAAACATTCATCGGCATTATTAATAGAGATTGAATACAGTTTAGTGATCGTGATGTAATTTGAAAATCGCCAAGTAATCCCGTTTTTTTAGTGTTAATGGTAGATTCTGAAAATCACCAAGCAATTTTGAGGGCATTTAGAATAAGCAAGTACCTAAAATAATTTTCGACCATTATACTGATTCATAAAATTACGGTAAGTAATGAAAATTTTAAATTATATACGTTCTTTAATACATAATATGAAAAAGAAATTATATTGAAGATAAAGTAAGTAGACCCATTTATTAATTTATATAAAACTTAAGATACTCTAAAATGTGTCACGATTTTCGTAAATTCTATGATGTTCTTGTTGTTTGGTATGAAACCAACTGTAAAAGAATAGAAACTTTCGTGAAACTAGAATCTTTCGGGAAATTATAAGCATGTTCATCTGCTGCGCTCCGTTTTTTTTTTGTTTTTTTTAATTTGTTCTATTTATAATGAAGATTCTAATGCCATAATATAGCAAAGAACATCTAAAATATATGTATGCAAAATACATAGACCACAAAATTTTAAAAACGTTTACTTGGTGTGAATCCTTACATGAATCAATTTTTAGACAAACATTGCAATTTTTTAAAAGTTTCAATTAAATAATTAAATATAACAACTATTATTATTAACGATTTTAATTAAGAAATTAAAGTTCATCACATATTAAATGTATTTAGTTTGTTAGTATTAGATCTCAATTAAAATACAAATTTTTGAAAATTTTTTGGGTTAAGTATCATTTTGGAAGGAAAATAGCAGTTTCTTTATTTCGAAATATTGATGTAAAATGCTTTCTATTCTCTTCCTAAAATTGAATAAAGAGAGTTCATGGAAAGCAAAGCACCTGAGAAAACGATTGCTAACATCAACACCAAAACAAAATTCTACCATAAAAATCTAGCCAAAATAATAAAAACAAAGAACAAGCAAAAAGAAGTAATAAAACCAATCTTACAAAAAGTCAAGTACAAAGTTTAAATAAAAAAATGGCTTTACACCATTTACTCGGCAAAATTCTTATTATTTAAGTTGCGGCGTTCTTTCAGTTTTCACAAATACAGAAAAAAAGGCATTCTCAGCTCCACGTCCAATAAAAATAATGCTTGTTTACAGTGGAAAAACATTCCACCTTACAAGAGCGCCGTTTTGGAAAAAGCACTATAAATCAGAACCAAATTTATCACGAGAAATAAAATGCAAATGCAGAGAAAGAAAAAAAAAACGGTTACAGTTAGGGGGAAAAAAAGCAAAAAATATGATTTTTCCATCGTTAAGTATCTCGCACCTCCATATGAAAAAAGGAAAAGAAAATGACACCATTTCTGATGATGGGATGAAGTTCGATCTTATGACAACTGGCAACTAAGCCGTGTGTGGATTCCATAAACCAATCTTGTTTTTTCAGTGCGAACAAGAGTTTGATGTATGTTCTTATTCTGATCTATGCGACTTGTTTCTAAATTGGCCGCAGAAGGAAAAAGTTTTTGTAATGTTTAGTTGGACTAGGTCGCCTTCATGTGGTCTGAATGTCCAATAGAAATGGACTCATTGCGCTTTGAAATCTAAGAAATATAGGACTTGTTCTATGATAGAAAAAAATACGTTAAAAAATAATTATAAAGTGAATAATTTCTTCCGATGATCTGTTATTACGTATTAGTGCTTAGATATAAGGTTATATTTATTTATTTAACCAAGTTTCAATTATTAAATAATTTAGGATTCAAGTACTTCTTTATAAAAGCAACTCTCATCAACGTTGAATAGTTGAAATATTACTTTAAGGAAAATGCTTGTTATTAGAGTCATTTCAATTAAACGAGATATGGTTTTACTATTTTAATTATTAGCTATATAATCATACACAATAAGCATTGCTCTATTATAAAAAAATATTATTTCTTTATTGTGATATAAGAAATAATTATTTTTGATTATTGATTACAGATTATTAATGTTTTATTCTTCATTCACTAATCAAGAAAAGAAATAATTTAGTTTTATCTTGGGAAGGCTAAAATTAAATTCTTGACATCTAGACAAAGTATAAGACAGTTTAATAATAAGAATATATTTACAATTCACAATTTTTCTTAGTGATATTGAAATTATTGATATAATAGTTATCACCAATTCGAAGCGCTTTAAAAAAATATTCACAAACAAAATTCCTTTTGTAAAAAAATAATAAAGATAACGAAAAGCAACTACTGATAGTCACATATGTACTCAAACCATTCTGTTTTAATAAAGAATGTATGTTTACAAAAAGCAACAGCATTGTTTTTGTAGTCATTAAATCAATAGTCTTATCAGTAAATTTCGTTTGTTTTTCCTTAAAGATAACATACATTTTTCATCACTTATCCTATTTTCCTGAACATAATCTGACTTTATTTATTCCGTTTATTTGGAATTCTACTGAAAAATATTTGATGTCAGAATATAGTTATTAACATAATTTTTTAACAAATAAATGTATTTTAAGATAAAATGTGAATACGTTTTCATTGAAAAATTTTATTTACTCATACTTTATTGAGGAAGAGTGAGAAAAGTTAAGAAAAAGTAATACTGAAACATATAATAAAAGTATAAAGTTGGAAATAATATCAGTTCATTCAAAATCGGTCGAACATTACGAACATTGCATGTAATCTGTATATATTTTGCAGGGAATAACGCATGCTTAAACAATGTAATAAATTTAAATAATTATTGTTTAAATAATTTATAATAAATAAACATAAAATAGGGAAACATTACACAATCCATTTACTTCAGAATATCATTAATTTATCAAGTATTATGTGTATACTTTTCCTTTGTTTCAGTTTTGATACCGCACAAGCCTCAATTACCTTTGTGTCGCCAAACTCAGTGTTTAAAAATGAACATAATTTAACTGGAAAACATGAAGCATTAATATTAAAGTTTGTATAAAAGACTTTTTTGACATAATGTAAATTATTAGCAAAAAATTATTAATAGTAAATAAATTTCGTCACGAATGTCAGAAAAAGAATTCTAGGCACTATTAACCAATTATCTCAAACTGTTCAATTGAAATATTATATAGTTTCAAAAACATTCTTGAAAAGGTAACAAAACAAATAAATAAAAAACAAATTTCTGTTCTCTTTTCTTCTCTTTAGAAAGGTTCCGCCATTTTTGGAATTTAATTTTTGAAGAAAATGTAGAGTACCTTTCTTTTACACAATATTCTTCAGAATGGCTTTTCTATAAAACCTTTGAGTTTTTTTTTCTTTTCGCCTTCACTTTTCGAGAAGTTGTATACATTTTATATTTCATCTAATAATTCATAGTATGAAAAAGTTAAAATCTTCTTCTTCTTTATCAGTCAAAACCCAGTATTGAAAGATTTAATAGAAATACACCCTATTTCTTAATTCTGGAACTAACTAAGTATATTGTAAATCATCTGCAATTGATCAAAAAAATCCATCAAATGAACAAATCATTTGATGAAATTTAAATTGGAGTTTTCTTTAATTTATACCTCAGTTATGCTAAATATATATATATATATATCTTCTGATTTTCAAATAATTTTTGACATTTAAATATATACTTATAATGATAAATTTTTATTTAAATGACATACTTTATTGTTTTATATATTTTTTAATCTATGTTATGCAAAACTATAAGGACATTATAGCCTTTTTCCAGAAGTTCATTCCGAGCGTTGTCACATTTCTAAACATGAGAAATTCTGAAAAATAATCACTTAAATTAGGATAAATCACACGAATAAAATAAGAATATATCGTGAAGTAAAGTTAATACACTCTTTAAAAATATTTCATACTGAACTGCAGATTTTCGTTAAGGCTGATATGATTAGGGAAGAAAATTGGGCTAGCAAATTAAAACTATTTTGCAAGGAATAATACTTTTACTAAAAACATCAGTAACAAATAAAACCTAAAGATTCGAAACTTTTTTCAGCTCGATAATATTTTAAAAATTCAATTTGCCTTCTTCCAGTTTAAAATCGATTGAAAATCTGGAGGAAATTATTTAATATAAATTAATTTCCTGAAAACATACGAATCTTTCATAAAAGTCTACTTCATTAATTTGGTTGAAAATTCGAAACATTACGGAAGGAAGGCAGATGGTATCTTTCTGTATCCGTTTACATTAAGTAATCTTAAATTAGTATTTACGACTATAAATTTGTTGACTGCAGTTTCTAAGATAGGGTGTCTAGGCCTTGCATTCTTTAATGAAATGAATAAATTAAATAGTTTTGTGCTATTGCAAAGATAATTTTTCTTAAATTAATATAACAACATAGTAGAAATACGAATAATATATTTACTCGTTGTAATTTAGATTTAGAATTAAAAGTACAAACCTTTGCTGTGCAATAAAATATTTATTACAAAAAAAGAAATAAAATAACTGTAAATTAAATAAAAACTTTAATCTTATTCCAAATATAATTTCATTCTATAATTTAATTTTATAAAATTTGCATGTTTCAGCATGAAACATTTTTGTTTAAGCATATCCAACCTCCATGTTCCAAAGTTTTATTACTTTCATTTAATAATTATTTTAAGAATTACTTCTATATTTCGGTGAAGTTTGAATGAAATAAATCGAAATTTTGGAAAAAGATTAATTTATCTGTCAGTTTGCAATAAGTTTGAAAATTATTCTTAAAAAGAAATAATCACTTATGATATTTTATTTTGATTTATAATGGCTTTAATCATTTTTTATTTGTATAATGTATTTAATTATATTCAGAAAGTCAAATTTTATAGTGACTTAAAATGATAAACACGAATTTATCAAAATAATAAACATTGAACGGAATAAAGTTTCTTTTTTTAATTTTTATCAAAAGGAAATGTTGCCTTTTAACTTTAAATAAACGATAAAATTTAAATCGGATTGCATTCGGTAACCTGAGGCGAAACAGAGAAAGAGTGTATTCCCTCTAATAGAGTTTAAATAGTTACTTTTTAAATATTACAAACATGCTACATTGGACTCTTTTATAATTGTATACAAATATATACTTGTTCCGAGAAAAATCTCTAAAGATATCTATTATGTATACATTATAGTTATTATTGACTGTTTCAGTAGCTTATAAATTATCATGAATGCAAAGATATATTGACTATTAGATACACTGAACTACACTGGTGTGCAAAACTTAAGCAACATATATGTTTTTTGCCATAACTTCACGAGAAATCATTTGAAAGACATGAAATTCAGAAATGAGATACAGCATTTTGTTCTGAAAGAATGACGAATGAATAGTTGCGCAGAAATGAATACAATGCATACAGTATGGAATCAAACAAAAAAAGGCTTTATTGAACTCATAGTATCGTTACACATGATTGTCTGTCCAAGAGGAAGAACAGCAAGCAGATGTTCCTTAGTATGGGATATGCCCTCCCCTTACTGCAATAGTTGCTTCACACCGTCTCCCGATACTCAGCACCAGACTGTCCAACAGTTCTTGAGGTAAGAGTGCCCATTCCTTAATCAGCATCTGTTTAAGTTGTCGAGTGTTCCCAGGAGGATGTAATCGTGCCGCAAGGCGTCTCCCCAAAGCATCCCACACATGTTCTATCGGATTTAAATCCGGGGAGCACACCTGCCAATCCATTCGAGTGATATCTTCACTTTCCAGGAGCTCCTCAACAGCATGAATCCTGTGTGGCCGTGCATTGTCATCCATAAAAACGAAGTCTGATCCAATGGCACCTCGGAACAGACGCACATGGGGAAGGATCACCTCCTGACAATAGCGATCTCCAGTTAGAGAACCTCTGTCGAAAACGTGGAGCTCAGTCCGCCCGTTCATCATAATGCCTCCTCAGACGACAACACCAGGACCACCGAAACGATCTCTTTCCGTGATGTTACAGGGATGAAACCGTGTCCCGACCTCTCTCCAAAGCAACTGGCGTTGGGAATCGCTTGTAACATCACGGAAAGAGACCGGAAAGACACCCGACAACTTAAACAGATGCTGATTGAGGAATGGGCACTCTTACCTCAAGAACTGTTGGACAGTCTGGTGCTGAGTATGGGGAGACGGTGCGAAGCAACCATTGCAGTAAGGGGAGGGCATATCCCATACTAAGGAACATCTGCTTGCTGTTCTTCCTCTTGGACAGACAATCATGTGTAACTATACTATGAGTTCAATAAAGCCTTTTTTTGTTTGATGCCATTCTGCGCTTCATTTCTGCGCAACTATTCATTCGTCATTCTTTCAGAACAAAATACTGTATCTCATTTCTGAATTTCATGTCTCTCAAATGATTTCTCGCGAAGTTATGGCAAAAAACATATCTGTTGCTTAAGTTTTGCACACCAGTGTATTAACTAGTTTAGTAATTCAAATATTTTTATTTTATACAAATTTATAATATTCATATTTTGATAATTTATAATCTTTATAATTTATAATATTTAAGTATTTATAATATTTATAATTTTTATAATTTATAAAATTCAATATTCAAATTTTTAATATTCTTTTTGAATATTTTGCTTGGCATCACAAATATAGGTTTAATCGTTGCTATTTTACAGGATATTGAATTTGAAGAATATTATATATATAAGTGAAATGGGATTAGAATTATCATTAGAACTAAGGCTTTTTTCTGTAATTTATCCTGATATCCATCATTTCGATTATTCCCATGTAATAATAAAAAATACATAGCTTTATTTCTTATATTTTTAATCTCTTAATTTCCAGTATTGTTTAGACACATTTTCTAATTAGTTCTTTCGAAGAAAATGGTTCGAAGTTTTGTTAAAATATTGTATAAACACAATTTTATTTAATGCTTTTATCTCGTTTCATTACATAATAAAATATTTACGTATTGAATCTCATTGTTAATTAAAATATTTAATGTTTTAATCTTATTTTCCTAAGATATAAAATTTGGAGGCAATTAAGAATAGTTCCATAACTAATATGTTTTGGTAATACCTCCTAACTCAAAACGAATTATACTAAATATATATTTGCATTAAAACAGACCACTGCGTAAAGCGAATTGTAACAAGTCGGCTAGAACTATGATGTAAAGAAATAAAGGTCACCATTTTCAAACTAAAAATATACTCTTTGTCAACATTTATCGTAAATGTCGCATTTTTCCTATGCGTATTTGTTTGTGTTTTGTCAATGCAATAGCTTCCTTTTTAGTAGAATTTTCTTAGTGTCATAAACTACATTCTGTTTTCCTAGCAAACTTTTAATTCACTTCGTGTTAGATGAAATTTAGAATCATTCATTTCAAGAGAAAGCGTTTACTGGCATGTTCTTGAATTTATATAGAACTCGTAAGAGTGTCGTGTTATATGCAATTTTGAAATAGTAATCTGAGGAATTTCAGAATAATTGAAATCGTGCAGCATGTTTCTGTTGAAGTGTAAAACTGTAATAAATATAATTTCATACAAGTGTTTCGGATTTCAATTATAGTTCGATTAATAAGAAACAAAAATTTAATCAGTTAAATCAATTAATCACAATAATTAATTAGTTTTTAAAGTTTTCGTCATTTTAATTACTGAAATTATAAACAAATAAAAAATAAATTTTATTATTAATTATTAAAGTAAATAACAAAAGAATTCTACATAATTTTTTTCTACTTACATAAGTCATACAAACAAAAGTTTATTACAATATTATTAATTCCAAAATGTAGAAAGTCTGGATGACGAATACTTGAAATTGTCATGTTATGTGTAAAATCATGCTACAGAAAGACTGAAGCAAATTTTGCATTTTATCATATCAAAGCTGTAATACCGGAATGTTGTATACAAAAAAAAACTGTCTCGACATATTAGCCAAATTATCTAGAAAATTACCATAATATGGTAATTGGTAGGTAATATCATCATATTACATACTTATTATCATAGTATCTAGTTAAAAGAAAGCTCTAATTCCTTTGCTGAGTCTGGTATGTATAATTTCAAATATTGGAAGTATTAAAAATGGCATTGTAAAAAAAATGGAAAAAATGCATTAAATATAATAACGGAATACTATACTAACGTGTAATTATTAACTAAATTCCAGCCAAAAACGATAATTGTAACCGTGCCTGCATGGAATAACAATATATCCATTTAAAATAAACAACAGCGTCCTTTATCAATCACTGTCTTTCCTCTAGTATTTAAATCCAAATGTAAATTTTGGAATTACATATTTTGATATCATTACATGCACGCTTATTCATAAGCGTAAACACAAAAACATAGAATGCAGAAATATTAATATAGTTATGAATATTAAATGAAGGCATACAAAGTTGCAAAGAAAAAGCAAATCATTCTGAAAGACAAAGCCCACCAGAAAGATGTTTCCATCGCAAGCAGAAGGACAAGTCATGGTCTAATGTTGATAAATTCATCTATCACACCTGGAGAAAATTTCATGTTTAGATTATGTTTCACACACTGTACCTTTCACTCTTCATTAAAAGTGGAACGCAAAGATAAGAATCTCAACGTACTATCTTCATGCAACGTCATCCATCACAAGGAAAATCATATCCATCCGCTACATTTCTCCCTTGATTTTTCTTGCACTTATCACGAACAAGCCAAACTACTCGCCACCATTTTTGGTTGGTTTAGGAGAGAAAATTGTGCTGAAAAGAGTTTTGAACTGTCACAAGGGATTCACTCCATTTTAATTAAAAGTTTCCGAAATTTTTATTCGGTGGAGAATTATCTTTAGGCATATTTGTTTTAACGAAAATTTGCACTTTAAAGGAAGGTTTTTGTGAGTGCGGGTTTGTTTGAAATGCAGGGCAAACTATAGTATTTATAGCAACCAAATTTGGTAAATATATACGGTGGTTATTTCGGAAAGACTGGTTCAGAATTTTAATTAGAATATTAGTCAATTAAAATATTAGTTAAATGACATGAATACTAGTTTAAAAAATAAAGGGAATTTGATATTTTTGGTAAATATTAAAGCAGAGAATTGGCTTTTACCCAAGTATTTTAGACAACACTAATTCAACTGTTGCGGACTTTTTTTAAATGTTGGTATCTTTATTTGATTGGTCCATGATTTTTAATAATAGATTCTGTGTTGGAATGAGATAGAAAACATATACATTGTTTGATAAAAAAAAAGCGTGGATTAGTTTTGTTCTCTCATGTTAAATTTAAGGAGGAATAATACATGTAACACATTTTTATTTTAATTTTTAAATGCACTTTGGTGTCATGAGACTCAATTTGAAGTTAAAAAATCACTCTTTTTCTTAGAGTAACATAAAAATTAAATTATAATAAGATATTTAATTTTTATAATGAGATTTAATTTGAATTTAAAAAAATATTCTGGGTGAAGTGTTGAACTCTAAAGACAACCACTATGTATATAATTTGATTTATTCCCTTTCTATGTATATCTGGCATACAATTTGAAATACATTTTGTTTTAAATTTTAAATAATCGCAGAGTTACTTTAATAAAATACTTTTCCAAATATGTAGCAATATTATATAACAAAGAATAACTTACAAATCAAAGAAAATAACCGGAATTCTTATAATACTCCTCATTGTTAATAAGCCTAAAGTTCACGAATTTAATAAGTTCTTGAAAATTCTTAGATAATATGAAATCCTTCTTTATGAGAAGTAGACGTTTTTCATTGTTCCATTTTTAATAATTTAAATTTTTTTTTATTTTCTTTTACATACTTGAATTAACACGAAAAAAATTAATTTCTAAAGTAATTATTCAATTAGTTTAAATGCGTTCAGTACATCTTGAAACTGAATATCTCTATATTTGAGGAAAAGAAGAGTTTTCGAAAAATACAAACGGTGGAAAATGTCCGATGAAAAATAAATAATTAATTAATGTTTTATTCATAATTTTAAAATGCATTATCTGAATCTAGGAAATGAAAAAAATCCTTAATTCATATTTAATTTTAAACAGAACTTCTTACAGATATATTAATTTATCTTTTAGTATAGTAAGTTTTTGTATGATTATCAAAAGTCGCAAGCTATTATTTATATATTAAGGTTTCTAAAAACTACAAAATCTGTTCAAATTAACTGAAAGAATAAAAAAGAAAATTTTAATTTCTTATCGAAATCTGTAATTATTTATTCCATAATTCAAAATTTTGCAAGTTGTTCCTTCAAGCAATTTTTGTTTCTTTTCCTGGGCCTTAATTGAATAATATTCCATTTCTTATTGATGGTAATAATGAATACAGAATAATTTATCCCATTATTACTCATACTTTTTAGTGAGTTTTTCCTTTATGATAATTATTTTTCTTCTAAAATAACTATGCAATATTTCGACTTATATTGATCAATATAAATAATAGTTAATCATTTATTATACTTGTTCTTCTGAACATTTCCCTTTTAAGTTATTACTTTTTCTTCTAGAAAGTTAATATAGTAATGCATAAATGTCTGTATTATAAATTATTTTATAATGCAAGATAGTACAAAGAATAAAGATTATTTCTTTCATTGCAACAAAACTTTTTTTTCTTAAGTATCTTAATTTCAGGATTATATTCTTTTTATTTAGCTATAAATTTATTTTTATCAAATAATTGTTTCCAGACTATTTTTCGTTTACATTTATAATATATTTATTTATTTGGTATTTTAATAATCATTGTAGGGTTTTTTTCCTTTTGATTCTCGCTATTAGCAGCCATTTTATGGTGTTAAAAATGAGTAAAAAGTTTATTTCTTATTTAAAAGAATGAAATATTTGTGTTCTCATAAATTTTCTGTATCGCATCAGTATTTTAAATCAATAAATTTTACGGGACTATTTATTTTTTTATCAGTTGAAATACTTGCAAATTAAATGCAACTTAGTGCATTTTTTATTGTTTCATAGATACACTGTGCCCGATATTCCCAAATTATTTTAACTATATTTAAATTAATCCGTCATTGTTATAGAATTTTCCATTCTTTTTCTATATAAACTAATCCATTATTTTTTTCTATATAAATACTTCTTATTTGTTAAATAAGAAATATTCCTAGAAACAGTTTTTCCGTCTAGATTTAAATTTTATCTATCCATAATTTCCATATACATTTGCATATCTATATCCGAAAAATTTAATATAAATATAGCCATCAGACAACTGAGATGATATAGCTGTTATCAGTCTAGATTTTTATGGTTTATTTTCGCAGTCTTATTTTCTAGGCTACTGGAATGCTAAGTTAGTATATGATTCTGTTAAATCTGAGAGGAATATAGTCTGCAAATTTCTTCTAAAATATCTTGTTTATATTCTATATCAATATTCTAGTCAAACTTAAATTTCTGGCTTATCTTCAGAATCTTCAGACGGCTTATCAAGAGTTGTTTATAAGTATGAAAATAAATAGCGTATTATTCCTGAAGCTCTTTCTTAAAGCTCCAGAACAATTTATGCAGATATATAAACCTACATCGTTATTCAGTAATTCATTGGCCTTTTAATATATATAAGATGGAGAATTGAATTATATATTTACAAACTATCTTTTCAAAGAAATGTTCTAGAAGATCTAGGATATTTCAATAAAAAGTATTCAAAATTCAATAAGAAGTAAATGAACATCTTCGAATCTTTATCTCTAATTCAGCGAGAGGAAGTGTTTTTTTTTTACTTGCTCGTATACTTTTACAATGTCTTAAAAATGTTAAAGAAAATCATGTTAACTTTACCTTGAACGTTAACGTATATTGCTCTTCAAATTGTCAAATTGAAAATTCGCAAAGTGCATGTGTCTACACATCCCATCTTCTTACGGTATCTACAAAAATACAATTAACTCAAAAATATTACTTTTTGGATTATAGATGTTAACACTTTGGGTATCATCATATTATCAAATTGAATATTAACATGTTAATTGGCTTATATACAATCGTTAAATTGATTCCTGTGACATGCACAGTGAAAAAAAAGTTCAAAATTCAAACTGTGAAAAGCAAACTGCTGAGTTTAGAGGTGCAAAATATAGCACTTATTTATTTCTTGAAAAGTGGGTCTCGCGAAAAGAGGGTTTTTTAATTATTATTTTACTTAACCATTATTAAAAGAATTTTCTTCAAAAACGTCAAAACATATTATCGCTTTAAAATAATTTTACACCTTTTAAAAAAAATTAAAATTCGATTGAAATAGCTTTTATTTAGTACTTTAATATTTTAATTACTTCATTTTTACTCATGCATGTTTCGACGATGTTAATTAAAATTTTATGTACCTCATAGAAGTTTTATATAAAAAATTAGACTTTAAGAACAAAACAAAGATGAAAGAATAAAGCATAAAGCATTATCTGGCTACGAAGATTAAAACTAGAGATTCATAAACCCTTTTACAATTTTTCAAAAATTCGAATTAATTCTCTTTGCAAATCTTGTAATAGGAAATGAAAATTCATCTGATATAATATTTTTCACATATTTACTAGACACTCATTAAACAATTTAATCATTACCTCACAGTTTTATAATTAATATTTCGTAGAGTAACGATTGAATATAAACTATATTAGAAATTAGAAAAGTATTTATGTTAATAATTTTAATTTAACTTAGTTTATTTTGGTTGTTTTTTTAAATATCTATTGCTGAAAAATAAATTAAAATATCAAGCCAGACAACAAATAAAAATAATTTATGAAGTTGCGTATTATTTATTGAATTGTCATACTTTGAGCATCGTCTATACTGACTCGTGAAAATAATGGGCCTAAAGTTTATATTTTTATAAAGGCTAATCACATTAGCGAGTATATATCCACTTGCAGCAGCAAATTCCATTTTTACGAAGTTGAAAAACAAAAGATGATAGAATCGGATCCTGAACCTGTATTCTCTTATCCTTATACTCGTTATTAATATGACAAAAGCGTTTATGCCATATTTCTATTGATCCACTTTTAGATTTGTCAGTTACATTGCTAGCAAAAATCATTTCTTTACTTTTTGGCAAAACATAATGATCAGGCTTAAAAAAATACAAATTTTCATGACGTGTCGCCGAAAACAATTTTTTCCAGTCTTTATTAAAAACATTAATTTTACCTTTGGTACCCACAAAATGCGCGCCTTTACTTTCTAATCTGGAACCGGATAACAAATTTCTCCTCAACTTGGGATTAAATAAAACATCAGACAAAGTTATTTCATGAAAACTATCCTTATATTTTACCAAAAATCTAAGTGTACCAATTCCCTCAACTGGACAACTTTTATCCTCCGTTGCTAACGACATTTCCATATTAGCTATTGGTTTAAGATCTAAAAATAAACTCTTGTCATTACAAAAATGACACGTGGTATCCGTATCTATTACCCAAACACCTTTATCAGAGTTTTCCTCAAATAAGTTACAACTAGTTACGAGTTACTTGTTTAGTTCTATAAGACTACATTCAGCTTCACAAAATCTTACATTAATATTAAACTCTGTGTTAAAATTTTCATTTACAGTCTAAGGAGGTTTTCGTAGAGAGTTTTTCTCTTTACAGTTTACTTTAAGATGTACGTACCTATTACATACATAACACGGGCCTATAGTCTTAATAGATTGTTTAATATTTTTAATAGTTTTACAGTTAAATACCTTACCGTCCTTTTTCTGGTATTTTACCTTACCACTTGTATCTCCATGAGTTGCAGCCGTAGCACCAGGAACTGTCTTTGACTTCTTCGATGTAGAACTACTGAAATATGCAGTATCCACTTTCTCCAAATCTTGCTTCATCAACTGAAGACGATTGGCTTCTAATATCGGCTCCGCTTCAATTTTGACGGCT
>JAPMOR010076132.1:18095-50771 GCA_026543865.1 Argiope aurantia | reverse complement strand
GAAGACGATTGGCTTCTAATATCGGCTCCGCTTCAATTTTGACGGCTCTGAAGTTCTCTTCTTTCCATCTGTAAATTTGCTGCACAATAGACTGGAATTCCTGAGGAAGCCACCTTATTAATTGAAATCCTATGTAAAGGTCGTCCAATTTATGACCCGCCTCTTGTAGCCTGGTTGCCGCTGTCTTTACACGAGATATGAAGATTCCGACATCTTCCCCTGGTTGGTATCTAGTTCCAAAAAATTCATCCAAAAGCTGGATTACCCTTGCTCTTGTGACTGGTTCGAAGTGATCTTTTAATATCTTCCATGCCACTACTCCGTCAGTTGTTTCCGTTATCAGATTTTTCAAATCTGAACTAATATTAGCATAAATCAATGTATAGCATCTATCTTTAGGAAGCTGTAAGTCGTATTTTTCCTTGTAGGTTGCCCCTTCATCAGGTTCCTCTGGCTTGGTCTCTATTATAAACTGCCAGCATCCATGATGCATTAAAATGACCTGCATATCATGCTTCCATGTGTTCCAGTTATGTTGATTCAACACTGGTATCTGGTTGCTAAACTCCATATCTGTTACTCTATTTAGCATATCAGCAACAGAGTTCTTAAAAAATATTTCTATACTGGAACAGCATTTAACTATGCACAGTTCATGGTCTGGTTCAACTGCTTAGCCTGTCTCGACACGGTACGTGGCTGGGCCCATAACCAAAATGTTAGATTTCTGGGCCTATAACCAACTGTTATCCATCTAGGCTCATAATCAACTCTGTTACACTTTAGGGTAAACTAACCCAAACTTTAGCAAAGGAAGCAGTGAAATTTTTGTATCGAGAAGGCATAAAGATGAAAGCAGTTTCTTAAAAATGACTTTTATTAGAAATCAAGAATAAAGTCTATGTGCTCGTAACTGGAGCAATCAAAATAATAAGTTGAATAATAAAAACTTAAATCAACATTACCAGACCTCAGATTCGAACCGTCTAAAATAACTAATCGGCATAGTTAAAATGTTGAAGCAACATACAGTTTCATAGTCAACCAATCGACGTTCTCTATCTTAGAGCTAAAAAACACATTTTTTAATATTCCATATCCTTCTCTTCTCTAAAAACTACGACACGAGCCGAACACCGGAAAAACATGAGCCGAAATTAAAATAGTCGCTCGATTTGCATTGCTTTGCTGCCAACCACAAAACACGAAACTCGCAAAAAGGTCGGGTTCGAATCACCGGTTTGTTTACTTTCATTGAGATCATGGAACGGGATTGGAAAAACAACACAAGGACCGTAAAATTCGGATCCGAAAATAACTTTCGTTTTTCTTTAAATGTCTAACAATATGTTTTATCCAATGATAACATTATATTTTTAAAAAAACATCTTTTTTTATATGTATTAACATCAAATTTTTATTTTTAATAATGTGATCATGTGTTTAGGCTGGCACTCCTTTACACAAATTTTGTTATATATAACATTTTAATTCTGAATTCAGCAACTATACAATCAAGCCAAATATAGATAAAACAAAAGAATTAAATAAAAAATATTATTCTGCTGTGATGCGCCAGAGAACAGATTGTTTTCTCTTTTAAAAACATTTATTACTTTTTTCGGGAAATAAATCTGAGCACTTCCAACAATATATTATTTTAGTAAAGTCGATTTGGTACAGTTGCTGCTTTAATACCTAACACAATTTTAGTTTATTTACACCAATGAATCGTTGTAGTAGTTTATTCGGAAAGCATTAATAACTTGATACATATTAAACAAATTCGATAAGAATCTAAGACTTTTTTCTACCTTCTAACTGTACAAATTTAAAAGATTGCAGTTTAAAAGTAATAGCTGTCGCCTTCAGAAAACGGTAAATTAATCATAACACTAGAAATCTTCAACATTCATTCAACCTTGAAATTACAAACTATTTGGAGCATTTATTTCAGAAGCTTTGTTCTGAAACAATCTAATCTTCACATTTGATGTGGTGATCTTGAAAGTTTCGACCTTCAATTTTATTCTTTAAAAGAAAAGATTTACGAACAAAATGTTTATATGTTGGATGAATCTATCTTATATTTATTACATCATCTTTATTTTATTTGACGATTATTTACATTATACAAACTAGAGTGCTTCGGGTTAAATGTTTTTTTCTCTCAAAAAGTCGTGTTATTTTATATCTTATATCTTATTTCAGATGTATATTTTATTTTAGATGTATATTTTATTTTAGATGTATTTATTTGCTCCTGATATAATTCCATCATAAACTTTCAAAAGAATAGGTTGCTTCTTTTTAATTTTAGAAAAATTTCACTTCTACTGTTTGTATCATTTTAAATTTTTATCCAACTTGTGATAATTATTAATCGCAAATATTCAATTATTTGATTTAATTTTTTTAATAAAACTTCTTAAATTTATTTTACTCTGTAAAAAATGTAAAAAGGAAAATAAATAAATTTTAACTCTTCATAAATATTTTATTTGTAAAAACGTTATTTTTTCAAATCATTAAAACTGTTAAATGAGAAAAATAAGTGATGTCAATCTAATTATGTAAAAGTTAATATTGGATACTTTTATTGATGCTAATTGTGAAAATGCAGCTCTAATTGCTTATATTTTTTAAACTTTAGTGATTGCATCCCTTAATGGAAGGATATCGTAATTTTGAGGGATGTGAACGCTATCAAATTAATATTATATTAAATATATCATACATATGGAAAATTTCAGCAATAAAACTTACTTTATATCCTATTTTGAACGTCTTCTTTTCTATAAACATCAGTAAACATTTGTCAGATATGCAATACGCTTCTTATGTAATGTTTATTTGTTGAAATAATCTTAATTTTTCTCGACGAGATCCAACGGACATTAATTGTCTAGTTTCTGTTTTATGAAGTTCATAACAAAAAGTTACTGGAAGAAAAAAAATGTTACAATTAGAGGGCGAAATGAGTATTGTTAATTATCAGTCTGCATAATGATTACATAATTATATTTTCATTACCTAATGACTTTAATGGAACGGCTAAGAAAATAGCCACTTTTATGAAGATATAATCCTTGAGAGAAAACATAACTAATTAGAATTTATCAACAAACATTTTCTTTTAAAGAATTATATTTCATATGCAAACTATTTCTCTGTAGCTGGCTTTTGAATGCTAAACATTTGTAAATCTGTTTGTTTAATTTTACAAAACAAAGCTAATATTAGTTATATTAAAGTTAAGATGGAAAATTTTCTTCAAAGGTTGTTGGTGTTTTTCAAAAAGATTTCATAAATCCATCTTTTGATATATTAATGGAATATGGAATGAATCTATATATTCCGTAACAGAAGCTCATCTTTAGAAGGAAATATTTTATTTAGGGGTCAGAAGAAACACTCTTTGTCCACGAGAGAAGAATTTAAAATATGTCACACAGCTTAAAAATATTTTTCTAACCTAATATTTGTGTGGTTTTCATTTGGTTATTTCCTTAAAACTGTACAGATATTTCCCCACATAAATATGAATTTCCGCTTTAAGGGAAATATTTTATTTAATATTTACCGCATCAGTAATCTAACTTACACTTGTAGAATTTATACTTGTAGATTTTGTACTATCGATTTAGATACACTTTGTTAAGTTAAGGTGTATTTAAGTATAGATAATCATGGAGCTTAATCTGAAATATTGTAATACGCATAGAAAGTTGTAAGTTAAGTATTCCTCTGTTTTAATTGCAATTGTTTGCAAGGCAGATTAATTTCAATTAAAACAGAAAATATTTAAGTTGTTCGAAAAAAAAATTATAGTATTAAGTTATATTTTAGATTTTAATTTTCTAAACAGCATTGACTACATTTACGATTTAAATTTTCAAAATAGCATTAATTATTTTTAAAATAAAAAATTTGAAAATAGCCTTTTATAGATATTTGGATTTCTAAATTGCTATGTAAAACTTATAAAAATTAGAACTGCTCACTTGGAAACAAATTTCTTAAATAAATAACAATCTTTTTTTAATATAAAATTAGTTTTTTTTTTAATTTATGTTCACTGAGAGGAGAAATTCTTAAAGATGCCGAAAAAGGGATCAAATTAAAATTATTGTTTATATCAACTGCAAATTTTACTATTTATGTAGAAATTATAATGGATTTCTCTATTGTGCTGGTATTTAGATTGTTTGGGATATATTAGAGCCATAAATGTTTTTGGAACCACTGCGGAAAATGCTGATATATAGAATTTAGAAGAATAATCTGGATCAATTTAACGATTCAAAATATATTTCATAATTTTAATTAGAATTGTATTCCTAATTTTTATATTCCATATATGCATATCGAAATTACAAAATTTTTCATAAAATGAAATTTTTCTGTAAGAAATTCTAATATACTTTATCTTAATTTATACTTCTTTCTAGAAAACAAAGTGAAGTAAATTTCATATAATTTAATTTACTTCTATCAACCCTGAACAAAACAGACTAGATTATTTATAAAAATCCAATTTGTAACTGTATTTTTTATTATTATTTTCTAAGCGTTACACTTTTTTAATGAGCTATTCCTTTATTTTTTCTAGAATCTATCTTGGGAAAATTCTATAACATCGCCCTAACAAACTCCAGATAATTGAGAATGCATGAGTTTCTTATCATTTCTTCCTAGGAAACTCAAAATACAAGATACTGGGAACAAGCTCCACACACACACACCTTATTCCCGGTAATCTCAATTTAATCCTCACTATATTCTCTAAGCGAAAATCAAAGTCTATGAACTTAGTGGAAAACCAGAAAATGTCAATATTCATCTTCCCGCTGGCTCGGAGTTCGATTAAACTTTGAGGGGTGAATGGAACATGCAAGTTAGAGCATTTCATTAAGTATCGTTTTTACAGCATCAGACCATCCCCTCCTGTAAGTTTTTTTCTCCTCTATCCACCATCGGTGACGGCAGCAGAACCTGCATTGAAAATGATTGAAAAAAAAGTAGCGGAAAACATAAACAAAAAATATTATCCCATCAGCCGAAAGATCGTCTGTTCCACGTGCTAAATTCTCACCACATGAGGCAAGGGAAAAAATAGTATCTATATTGGTAACAGGTTAACAGTGGTGGGGAGAAGAGGCACCCCAAACGTGGATAAGAGCTACGATAGTGAGGCAAGGAAAATTAATTCACGCAAAGCGTTAAGCGAGATGCACTGCTTCATAAATTGCTGGAGATATCTTTTGTTTCCAGCGAAGAATCAATAGCTGCCTCTAGGAAACGGAGAGGAATTTCGAGGGGTAGGGTAGAGATAACACTTTTTTCCCCTATGAAAAAAGGATTTTTTTCCTTTGGATTTCAGGAGACAGTGTTAATTTATTCGAAAAATTAGTTGTGAATCTAAATTTAAATCAGAACAGTTTTATCGTTAAATAGGACGATTGTAGAAAATTCTAAAAAAAAGTTGATTCAGCGTTAATTAATGCAAATATTTTATAAACAAGATCTGATAGAATTTTAACTAACTAGCAGTGCAAATTCTTGTTAGGGAAAAATCAATTATATTAACATGAAATTTATTACTTATATTTTCAATTAATGCCTTATCGTGATGATTAATTCAGATTGAATGCTATACATTATCAATTGATTTCGCTATGATAAAATAAATGTCTTGTAGGTAATTCAAAAGCTTATTATATAAATAAAAGCCTTGTAGGTAATTTAAATTTATGATTTTTTCATCTATCCTACAATGACTTTAGGAAACTGCTAAAAAAGAATTAATTCAGTAAATAATTAGTCAAACATTTCATTGAAAAATGTGTAATAGATATGATTCAGCTAATTATCAAAAGCAGTTCTTGTTCGTACAATTTGATTTAAGATACACGAAAAAAATTAATTTTTTATATATTTACATGATTAAAGTCGTATAAATCCATTTGCTTCTCAGTGTAAATGTTTGACTAAAAATTATTAGCATGAATTATGTCTCCTTTATTAATTTTATAAATGATAAAATTTACTTCATAAAAGATTTAATTAATTGTATTTTAAAATTCAACCATAACTGAAAATTTAACCATAAATATATATTTTGTTCAGCTAATTTAAAGAGAAGTTAAAAAATTCTATAAAAATCAATTATTTTAATCAATATTTAATCCAAAATTTCTTACTTATTATCATGAAATTTAATGAACTAACTTTTGCATTTTTCCTCGGATTTAGTAGTAATTAAGAAACCTAATATATGGAAATTGTTTTTTTCTTCATTTTCCATATTTTTTAGAAATTAAATTTTATATCAGTTTGTATATTTAACCTAAAATGTCTTCTTTTGGCTATTATACAGTAGAATAATTTTTCCTCTCATAAATTTAGATAATATAACAATTTACGTAGATGGAAAATCACTGAAAAGTGAAATGTTTTTATTCCCTTAAGAAAAATATTTAACAAGACAGAAAAAATAAAATGATGTTGCATTTATATATCCATTAGTTATTATTTGTTTTCAAAACATAGATACTAATCGCTCAATCCTCTTAATTTAAATCCATTGGGAAGAGGATTCTAATGTCATATCTAAACGAAAACAAAAAAAGAAGAAGGAGATCGAAAATGTGTCCTCAGATTATATTCTTACTGAAGATCAAAGAGAAAAGCAATCACTAAGAAGTTTTAATTTATAAAAAAAAATAATTCCTTTGCAAACGTTACATTCTGCTATCCAAGTCAGTTTCTTAAAGAAATAAACAAATTTAAGAAAAAGAACATTCTTTGTTTTGCAGTTCAAAGTAATATTTCTTTTGTACTTGAACTAATAATTTTGAAGTAATATAGAAAGTGCAGATCCAACAGTTTTTAATTATTGTGTAATTTTACAGCTTCATAAACCGTGTTAAAAAGTAAACTACGTTTTATAAGAGGTCATTCTTTAAAAAATATTGATTCGAGATATTTAATTTATTTCTAATATGCTATGTATTAGAAATCATAATTTTTAAATTCATTTTTAATTACTTTTACAAATAGCAATATCTACTATTCACCAAAGTAAAACAAGGAGTTATTTTAAATGAATATAAAAAGATAAAAAAAGAATATTTTATAAAAATTATTAATATTCAAAATCATCCGAAGAGGAAATAACAAAGTTCAATCAAGATGCTCTTACTTATTTTTAACAAAATTAAATTCTGCATTTTTAAAATTATTCTTCAGAATATTTCTGAACATGATAAAATAAGTTATAATTCACTATTGATAAAGAAACAAAGTAACAAATTATTAGATAGAAAAATGCAGTTTTCTTCATCGAAGAAAAAAATGCAAATTCAGACATTTCTATTATTTGTTATGTATTAATATGGAAAATATTTATTCATATTTTTCATTGATTAGATATATTTATATGAACAACATTATTTTAATAACAAAATACCTAAGAACTTCGGCATAACTTATTATTTCGGTTAAATCAATAATTATTCTAATTACAAACAAAATCAAGTTACACTATGGAAGAGAAATTTAAATCATCTGAAGTGTAGATTTCATATTTTTTATTTTCCATATTCCCAAAAAAAGGATGAGATTCATTTAATGACATATGAATTGAATGGTGATTAGTTAAAGGTAGCTTTAATGTTTTTTATCTCTCTAATAATGTAGCGAAAGAAAATCGTCTAATAGCTTTTCATTATCTATCTTATGCACATAAATAATTCACTTCTTGACAACAATGATTTGCACTTCATCATCATTAATTCATTCCATATCAATACATTTCCTTATGTGACAGCTTTTCCATCCATTTATCTATGTCTATTGTAATAGTTTTTTTGTTATTTCTTACTGATATACGAAGATAATTCATCGCATTACATATGTTCATTGGCATATTATATTATAGACTTTAAATTCAATCTCATTTCTTTTTCTACTTAAATGTTTATGTTTGCGATTTCCAATCTATGCAATGAATATTTTAATGATTTAATCTTTAATCCTGCATTCTACTCTACACCCCATTGTTCTGATTATTGAAGATAAATACACTTCGAATTATTCGTTTGATATATATTAAAAAATGTCCTTTCTTATAAACAAAGATTGAGAATTTATCAATTTTTCTAACAGAACTTAACAAAAATATTTATGTAAGAAATGATTTTAATAAAATTCTTAGAAAACAAAAAAAGAAATCCTTTGGCAAATATGCAAAGCCTAAAGAAAAAATATCCAATTTATATATTTGTTTTTTTTAAAGACATATTTTCAGAAATATAACTTTATCCTTATTTTATAAAAAAAATAGCATTTGTTACATATTTTTGAGTTGTCCTCTACTTTTGCTCTATAAGTAATATTTTTTTTTTGGTTCAACTATCCTGTTAAACATAAAATTCTTCTTCTAAGCATTCTAATCTTCTCTTATAAGCATCAGGAAAAATTTCTTAGATTCTAATGTGGAAATCAGAAAATATGTTTGCTTATTTAAGTAAAATATTTCAACAAAAGTAAATATTAATCTAAAACTTATAATTCCAGTGCACATAAAGTCCATTTTAAGCTTATATAACCAACTGCCTTCAGCGACCGCTGTTCTGCTTTATTGATGGTATTAGTTTAATAATGTCAATCATCTTAGATAAACTTCACAAGAAATTAAAGTGCTATTTTAAATCGGACCTCAAAACAAAAATATAGCATTTTTACTAATTAACAATGTTTGAAGGTTGGTGAATTTAAATACAAAACAAAATTTCCCAAACCGATCCAGTTTTTGAGTCCTGAGGTTCAAACAAAGTTTAATTTTGGGAAATGTATCTACAATCGAAAGAAAACCTTCGAGTAACTCAGAAATTGGAAAGAGCGTAGTGACGAATATGAAGAAAAAAGATTTTGGACTCCATCCTTTGACTTCGATTTTAATTGGGATTACTGAATAAATTTAAAAGCTTTCAAAAACACGCTTTTATTAATGTACTAAAAGTAGAATTTTCATTTTACTTATTTCTTACTTTTTATTCTGTAATTAAAAATCCATTATAATAAAAATTGTAAAATCCAGGCATATGAGTAAAAATATCGAATGTATCAAGTGGCACCTCTAGAATGAAACAATAAATAATTTAATTAATCTATTAGTGGATAGTTTAAAAAAAAACTTTAAAATATATCGTATTTTAAATCAAATTCATATATTTGCAGCATTTCAATTTGGTGCACATCAAGAAGTGTATGTAAAATCGATTATATGGTTCTGAAGCAAAATCTCAAACAGGGTTCAAAATCAAATTAAATAAAAGTGGCAAAACGATATGCATTGTAACTATGAATTTCTAGCCACTTACTGTTGGTTCTTAAGGATTTTCCTCGAACAAACACTAGATTGGGTATCTTTTTTTCTAAAAGTATACTCAAGGAAGATAAGCAGTTCAGTCAAATGACAACAATAGGCAAAACCTAATTTCTACAATACAGCATACTTTCTTATATTCATGTCCTTCAAGAGGTATGCTATATCAAGTGAGACGAGACTCCCATTAATTGGATATAATTCATTGGATTATTGTCCGTTTTGAATCTACACGAGGGTCTGTTTTGGCTGGACTTAATAATTACGAACTATGGTTCAGAAGATGTATCCACCTTTTCAAATATGATACCAAGCCAACAAGTAAAGGATAAGTAAAAAAAAGAATTAGAACTGTTATTTATTTATGAATTCTATCCTGTTAAATGATCTACCTATTTAATTACGGGTTTATGTGAGTTGAATTGAGAGAAAATATATTTATTTACATAGTACTCAGAATCAAAATGGTACCTCCCAACAGTTCAGCCAAAGACAAAACTCAAAAATCACAAACTTCTGGTTTACAAGTAACAAATGCGCTACGCTATTTCATTGTGCTCGGATGTTTAGAGAAATTCTAATATAATCGCTCCGTAGTATCTGGAAGCATAAAATATTACTCCGTAAGAACGAAACACCCAAAGATCAAAGGCAATCTCGGATATCTGGCCAAGTTGATGGGTTGCTATTGTGCAGCAGATGCGGTCCACTATCAAACGTCCAAAACATACGCCAACCTAAACATTTATTTCGGTTTTTTACCTTATTTTTATTGTCTGTTTCCTTTCCTAAAACACCTCAAGGAGAAAACCTATTTCGACAGAGTTCAAACCTTAAACGTAACAAGAAAGAAATAAAGATAAACATTGTCTGTAAGGAAGATCAAATCGTCTACCCGGAGAAAGGAATGAAAATCGCTCACCTCTCAAAAGTAAGTGTAAAAAAAAGCATTGGCGCAGATGTTATTCAAATAGTTGGCCCCTGCGAAAGTGAAGTCAGATGGGTGTGTATATAAAGGCTGAATTTACATCGGTTCTAAAACAAGTGGTTTTTCTCGCGAATAAAAGTGAAACGCAGAAAGTTTTCTTAAGCTGTTTTGAAAAACTCTAGTGTAGTGCAGGCAATAAAATTGGTTTTC
Organism: Argiope aurantia; assembly: GCA_026543865.1. Taxonomy (NCBI): domain Eukaryota; kingdom Metazoa; phylum Arthropoda; class Arachnida; order Araneae; family Araneidae; genus Argiope; species Argiope aurantia. Next base: position 40,242 of record JAPMOR010076132.1, on the reverse strand, counting down.
GGACAATCTGTTCCGCCTTGTATTCAACAGCTTAAGAAAACGTTGTAAAAATGACACTCAGCATTTCCCTCACTAGAGCTTTGAAAAGCAATGAAGAATACTGATAGTACTATATAAAGCAAATAACGCCAAGCATGTTAATCATAGTTCTTATTCAGAGTTTAATTTTCATTTAAATTATCACTTTCTTTTACATAACGTTTCTAAAATTAGAAGAAAATGGTTAAATAACTTTTAAAAATAAATGAATCCATTTAATATTAACTATGAAGAGCAATATTTCTGAAAAAATACTCTCTGGTTTATTGTTACGGAAAAATCATTCGACAGATGTAGAAATATTACAAGCTTAATAACAGAAAACGTCGCTTTGTTACGCAAGAATACACAGAGGAAGGTAGTAAAGGACAATAAAAAAGGCAGTACTTGTAGATATTAACTAAACAATAGACAGCAAATTGTTGATTAAATAGGAGCATAGTAGAAAAGTGCTCGGAGAAAAACATTTGGATAGATAGAATTGTAATCAATACTCCAAAGAGAGAATTCATATCTCATGCGAGCGTTTTGGATTTTATGGCATTCCAACCGGATATGAAATCTTTTAGAAAGATACACAGATATCAGATCTTAATAAAAATACTACTCTAATTCTTACAATTTCAGGTTCTTTCAATTTTCCGGCCACTTTCTCGCCACGATTATCTAAAAGATCATTGGAGGTCTTGACGATCATTTATTCAACACCAATTAAGAATGTCTCTAAATCATTTTATAGATAATGCTAACATTGTAGTATTGCCACATTATAGATTAGTGACAATTTACCTGGTCATTCAAAGCAATTGAGTCAATTTCTAACTGTTATAACTTTTTTTCTAAAGAATGGTAGGAAGGGCGCAATACAAAGAGAAGCTTTAAATTTGGTTTGAGTGTGTGATAAGTGACCTAGTGACTTCTTGTCATATGCGCAATATCTTCAGGTAGTTTGTTCCTTGACATATGCTGTGAAGTGTGGTGCACATTCGCCAATTACATACAAGTGCTAATCTAAATCTTTTGGAATTATTTTTTGTGTCTTTATTTTATTTCATAAGGATATTTCGATGTGTGTAATAGAGGGAGAACTGACCTCAAAAACAAGAAAAAATTCTTAAGATTCAGGTATGGAATCACATGGATCATATCTATATAATCCAATAGAAATTATTTTAGACAATGACCCATTTCCTTTTTTTTTCCATTTCCATTACATCATTTTCCATTTCCAATAAAGAGCATATAAAATTCCCAAACTATTTAAACTCTTCATATAACAATTTCTTTTTCACAATTAAGTCAAAAATTAAACCTATATATAAAATTTAGTTTATTGAATAATTAATTTTAAAACAACGTATCATTTTTCTGCAAAATGTAATTCAAATATACAATAATTTCAAAATTATTATACATTTATCAAATGGAAAACAAAATAATTTTTAGATGGAAAATTTAAAAACGAAGAGAAATTCTAAAGGCCAATTTTCATTCATTGTTAATGTGAAAAATAAATCATGTATCAAATTTGATACAATATTCAATGAAGAATTAATTGGTCATTGAGTAATTTTCCACATATTTAGAAATCATAAGCTTAAATACAAGTCCCTACGTTTCTTACATTTTTTACCGATTGCTCTTAGCAAAAAATAGTTCTCTCATAAAACCTGAAACATATTTAATAATTTAATGGTTTCATTATAATCTTATAACTTTTCCTATTAGATGAAAAAATGACTGAAGAGCTCACATGCTGTCGATTGATTCCGTCATTCTGGTTCCGCGTTTAATGATTTTTAATTTAAAATTAAAATATTACATAATATTTTATATTAATAAAAAATTTTTAATATTTGGATTTCATTTTTTTTTTTTTTGCATCGCAGCTTTTTAGAGTAGAACATTGATCTGTGCTTGAATCTCAATATAAAGGATATTCTCAACATATGGACCATTAGCAATTCTTATTCCTTTCTGTATTCGTACTTCAGCCATTGAACATAATAAAAGCTTTAAAAATACAAGCAAAATATTTTATAGGAAATCTTATTTTGTACAAAGAGAATAGCCTATCTTTATAATCAGTAATTTACTTTTATATTAAAAGTTAAAGAGTATAAATACACTTTAGAGGACAACTCCACAATGGGTTGTCAAAAAGCTCTAAAACCACAAATTAACAACACTATAAGCTAAGTGAGATTGTTAAATGCAATGACATTTAACGATCTCATTTGCCTGATAAAAATACGAAGACCATTAAGAAAGTATAATCATCTTAAGCAGATGAATTATACAAAAAAAAAATTCTTTTATTGAATCGCTCAAATTCTACCATCAATCTAAGTCCTTACATTAACTCAGTTTGATGCATATGACCATCTGAAGAAGAAAGAACTACTTGTTGATTGGTGAAGAACTATCGAAGTACGATTTGTTTATGTCAGAATTTTGACAGTTACAAGCTCTGGTACCATTCCATCAGAAAGACTTGATAATTGTCCTTTGACTGCACTACATCTTGGTTTCTGCCATCCTAAGCGTATAATTTAGCCTCCCCCATCCCTCGTCAGCGTGATCGTCTTCGATGTGAAATCGAATGTCGATAGTGAGCCAGGATTTAGCTCCAGGAACGAAAAATCTCTTGGAAATGGTTCGGGTCATTAAATATCCATCAAGAGAGTCAAAGTCTGGGTGATGTCCCGAAGTCGTATTTTAAAACGAGTGCCTACAAAATATCGGCCTGCTATAGAGCTTCCATTTTTTTTCAACGATAAATTCCTATTTCGAATAATAGCTCTGCGATAGAGACTCTTTGTGAAAAGGTTTACTTGAAAATTTCAAGAGGTTGCGTTATGTTTATCCGGAATGTTGGCGTCAAACTTTTCTCAGTTTAACCTCCGAGATTTGAATTTGGTATCACTTAAAAAAATCTCACGTTCTTGAACATTTCTTCAGGAATACTCTTTAGATCTTAAGATGAATTATATAAAAAATAAAAAGAATGAAATTTGGAAACTAAAATTTTGCTGGGCACGTCTAGATTTTGCTTGTGAATCTACAGTTCATAAAGCAACTTTTCGTCTACAACAAATACGAAACAAACAAACAAAACAAAGGAAATTAAGATGCAATATTTCCTAAATCTTTCTTTTAATTTTTAAAACCAAAATAATTTGAATAATACATTTTACTTACAAATGTCTCAAATTGTCATAGAAAAAGGCACAGACAAATTTAGGTGATCTTAATATAGTTTTATACAATTTTGCTTCAGATTCGGAACCTTTATCTTAAAATGCCTTCCACAAATTATTCGCAGTCTTATTAATTGATTCGTAACCGTATTTATATCAGGCTAGACATTTACGCATATTAACTAAACAAATTTAGAAAAAAAAAATTAAAATCTCAACAACAAAAAATTGGTGTACAAAATTTTATTTAATTCTAATCATGTTGCGTTTCAAATCCTAATCTTTTCAGTTTTTCAATACATTATTTGCATTATCATAAATGAAAGATAAAAAAAGAACATTGCTTTAAAATTTTTAAATAGAATAATTTATTGGGTGCTTAGGTACATTTAGCTTTGTTTTTGAATGGAATTTTCTAAAAATTATCACCGAAAAAATTATATCTAAATTGAATGTGAATAAATAAAATGAGATAAATTACTTTAATTACTTGTAAATTACTTTAATTACAAAAATTAATAAATAGGATAGAAAATCATTTTTTTGCTGTTCTCAGCATTTTAAATAGATTAAAGTTTTTAATGTAGATAAGGTAATGTAGAAAGTAATTATGAAGTCGATAACAACATCTATTGGAAAATATTTGCTTTCTATATTCTACTAATGTTTTATATTAAGAAATATACATAAAACGTTTAATTCATCATTGAAACTCATGCTGACAAATATAATAATAATCAAAAATAAAGTTCATAATAAGAAATTTTTCATTGAAATATCTTCAATAAAGAAATTTCATATTATTCAATAAAGAAATATTTTAAAATATGATAATCCTCTTGGGAAGTCTGATATTTGCGTAAGCATGCTCTGAATAGCAAAATTTGTGAAAACATTACACATATTATTGAAAAAACATATATCGCAAACATATTGCTGCAAAATTAATTTTGAAAATTACTTTTTAAATTTCTATTTTTAATTTTTTTGAATTTTTTCTATAATTAATTATATGTTTTGATTTGAAAATATTTTATGTATTAGAAATATTTAAACGACACCATCTTTAAACAGAGCAATAATATATTATGCTTAATTTCAATATAAGATTTTATTTTTGTTGTGGTCATTGGGTAATAATAACCAACATTAGTTAGATAAATCACAAGGAATAATATATGGTATAGCAGAATTGTAAAGTTTCTCAACTTAAATGTTCAGATATTAATCACAAAATTTTAATATAAGGATGACCACACATAATGTGTCAAACGTATATGATCGTCATGCAAAAGAAAAAATAATTAATAAAATTAAATTTAAATTTAAATTTAAAGCTTTTTAATAATATAAAAATAAATAAAATATAAAATCAATAATAAAAAATATAAATCAATAAAAAATATATAATCAATATCTTTAAATCAATCAATCAAATCAAATAATATATTAAATCAATCAATCAATCTTTAAAAATATAAAATCAATAATATAATAACTTGCTTAGATATCTAGGATATTAATTTTAATGTGACAAATCATGAAACATGAATTTTTGATGCTTAATTAGAAAACTTAATGCAAGTTTTCAATAAAAATATTTAGAATTTTGGCAAAAAAAAAATATTTAATTTTTCAAAATATTTTTACATTTTTTTAATTCAGTTTTTGCATTATAGAAAGTTAAACAATCTTTATTCAATTTTTTTTAGAAGTAAATTATGCATTTTTTTTTGTTGTTAAAGTATTCTTAAAAACACATTTTTGCTTAACAGTGTCAGTTGCAGTCAATCTCGAATTTGATGAACATATTCATACAGAATGTGACAAAATCCATATATATTCCCGCGTTTGAAAAAAGATATAAAAGGTGGTTCTTGTTAACTAGTCGCTTTTTGAGACTGAATGATTCATATGGAAAGAATAGCATATGAACCTTGCCTCAACTGCATAGTGACAATTTAGTTTTCATAGATACACATATATATTTTCATTTTTAACGAGACATTGATGATATTTCCACTAAAGTATTTTAAATTTCAAATTGCGATACGAATATAGATAGCATTATTTGGTTGACTTGCATCTGCTTTACTCTCTGTATATTTGAAACATCTTAATAAAATCAATCCAGATCAAGTCAAAATTGGAACCGACTTTTTTAAGTTCTTAAGTATTAACGCAATATTACATACATGTTGAAGAACTTAAATTTCGGCTTTTTTTTCTCATGTTCTGCTAATTCTAACATTGAATTAGTGCAGTGAAATCAGCATTCATTATGTGAATGTGACCCAGGTTCTGTTGGTTGGCAATAAATAAAACAATTATCCAGCTTTCTGGCCTTTTCTCTTTCACGCATACGAAATAATCAACGAAAAAAAAAGTATTGTAAACATCAAAAGATATTCGAAGTAATGTTTTGTCGAATCCATGCGTTTCAAAACAGTTGGTGTTCGAAAAACACATTTCTAGAATTATATCTATCTGTAAGTCTGTACATACGATGATTCCAGAACACTTTGAGTTAAATGCATCAAATTTGATGTTTATACTAAATTTGTAGATTTCTATCGAGTTTTAAGCAAAATCTATCAAGATAATTTAACAATTTGATTGTCTGAATATAATTTAACATGATAATTACAAAAAAAGCAATATAGATAAAAATTGTTAAAAAATTTTTCAAGCTATTGACCATTTTTCTGTGCATACTTTCAAAATAATGTAAACGCTATAACTCAAAACTACAGTTACTTAAATATATATAAATTGACATAGGTTATTTTCACTATGAAATAATCCTGTATGAAATTTTGTTTCAATCACTAGGAAAAAAAGGCGTATAAAACGCACATTAGGTTTCTAACAATTTTTGCATCAACTGCATTCTAACGAATAATGCCAAAAATAACACGCTAATAGCTACTTTTGTAATTAAATATTCACCAAATCACGTGATTAATAATAAACAATTAGATTTACTTGAGAATATGTGGGATATTTTTGGTGAAACCATTCTTGATTTTTTAGTATGCATTAGTGATTTATGCTTATAAATTTCCCGGAAAATAAATGTAATAAAATCAGAAAATAAAAGTCATTTCCCAAATTTTGTAAGAATATGACAATGACAATAAAATATTCATTTCATGACTCTTAGAATTAAAGAAAATTGCAATGTTCAGTATTTGATAGAGATTTGGAATATTTAATTTTCACCTCAGGAAGATAATGTTTTTTAATATTTTATGTAAAAATATTTTTGAAGAATTATCAAAATTACGGGAAACTTGTGGGATAGTTAAATTAAGATCGTTAAAAATACAAATTTTTGAATTTTGTAAAGGTTAGTTTTTTTTTTCAATAAAATTTTCGCTTTAAAATTCTGAAAAATCTTACAATTTTGTTTGATTTTTAAATAAAATTTAAAAAAAGAAATCAACCAGATGTAGACATTTTCCTCCTCTAGAATATGTTCGCCCAAATTTAGTAGTTCTGCTTTGTACAGCTAACCGACTACAACAGACACACATACAGTGGTGGCCAAAAGTGTGGACATTTTTTGAAAGTTTCATGTTTTTCAACTTTGCGTGCTTGTAGAATATATTAATTTTCACTTAAATAAAAATGTTTGGATATCAAATTGATGGTAATTCAATGTAAAATTTAATAACAAAAAAGTATTACAACATCTGTATTACAAAAAAGTTACGTTCATTTTAGTAGAACAAAAAACATGAATCAAAACACAACTCGTTTTGAATAATGACGTGTTTTGTAATTAAAGCGTACTAGCCAATCACAAATACTCTTCTGAGGACCCATCATATGTCTGTAACTATAATTTATGCGGAATGATACATACTAGTACAATTAAATAGAGTATTGCTGTTTTTGAATATTTTAAGTCCTTCTTTTTAATTAAACTAATTTTAAACAATCAACACCAACAAGACGAACTGATTGGACATCTGCAAAAAAAAAGCCGAATTGTCATATTGAGAGAAAATGGGCTCTCTTATGCTGAAATTGCAAGACAAGTTGGTGGTTCAGTGACTTGTTCTGGTGTACGAAAGTTCTGTTTCTGTTATGAAAAAACGAAATCAGTGGAAAATAAGGCCAAATCAGGCAGAAAAAAAATGCACAACTGCTACTGCCGATAGAAAAATTAAACGGCTATGCCTTCAAGATAGAAAAAATTCATCAGATGCCATTAGATGTGAAATGAATGCAGCGGGTATTGCAGTAAGTTCAAGAACAAAAAGAAGAAGGTTATCAGGATTTGGACTACAAGCTAGACTTCCAAGGAAAAAACCATATTTAAATCAAAAGCAACTCAAAAAAACAAGTTAAGTGGGCAAAAGGACACATTAAATGGTCAGAAAATCAATGGAAGCAAGTTATCTGGAGCGATGAGACTAAAATATCGCTCTTTGGTAGTGATGGTAGAAAATACATGAGACGTAGAGTTGGTGAAGCGCTTCATCCTGATTGCATTGAAGCAACTATAAAAACAACAACAAATGCCATGATTTGGGCATGTATGTCTGCAGATGGTGTAGACCGAATTCAAGTGATTGATGGCATCCTGAATAGCAAAAAATACATCGAAATTGTACTGGAATCAAAATTGATACCTTCCATCAGAGATTTTTTCCCCAACAAAGCACCATTTATTTTTCAGCAGGATTCAGCTCCATGCCACACAGCAAAAGTATGTAAACCATGGTTTCAAAATAAAGGCATAGATGTATACCATGGCCAGGAAACAGCCCTGATCTCAATCCAATTGAAAATTTGTGGCGACGTTTGAAAATTATTGTACGAAAAAAATGGCCATCCAATTAAAGACAACTTATTGAATCTATAATTGATTCTTGGAATCATGTGATGACGAAAGATGAACTCCAAACATTCGTTCACTCGATGAAAAGACGCTGTGAAGCTGTCTTAAAAAATAAGGGTTATCCTACTAAGTATCGATTGTGTAAGTATCACTTTAAAAAAATGCAAATCTAAGATAGATCTTACTAAAATGAGCGTAACTTTGTTTGTAATACAGATATTGTAATTCTGTTTCTGTTATTAAATTTTACATGAAATTACCTTCAATTTGATATATAAACATTTTTATTTAAGTGAAAATTAATATATTCTACAAGCACGCAAAGTTGAAAAACATGAAACTTTCAAAAAATGTCCACACTTTTGGCCACCACTGTAGATAAGAATTCTCTCAATTATTAATAGAGAGGTATTTGCTGTTTTTGTCGATTATAAGTGACAGTCACGCTTTTGATTAGTTGCAGGAGAAATATAATAATTCCAATATGAATGTTCTGTTTGCATCATGAATCCTCTAAACGATGGATAAAATAAATTATGTTTAAAATCCTACTAAATATCTCAAAATATAAATAATTGCACACATTTTATTTTTTTTAATCTTTTTTTTAATTTTTTAAGTTTTTTTATATATAATGTATGGCATTCCCCTAAAACGGCTTCAAGATTTCGATTAATGATTTTATACACCTATTTTATATGATTGTTAAGCAATTCAATATCAAAAAAGTATTTTTTTAATTATGTCAGTATTCTATATTTTTAACCGCATACGTCTTTTAATCATAAAATCATTCAAAATAGTTTGTCATTATAATTGCTTTTATTAAAAAGATTTATTTATAGATTTAAAATGATAATGTTTATAATCTTATATGCAATTTGTAAATTGTAATACATCTGATGCGAGGAGGTTCATGGAAAAAATGACATTTAAATCGCTATACAGAAGAAACAATTTTACATAGAACAACCAAACTTGAGAAGATATTTATTCCATTAAGTTGGCATAAAAATCATCAATCAATAATTTAATAAATATAAAGAATTGCTTATTTAGAAAATGCACATTAAAAAATTCTAAACACTAAAACTTTCTGCAAGATATTTACCTTCTTACTCTAAATGAATGATAAATGTTTCAACTCGGAAGAATTTATTCATTTTTCGTTTTCTGTTTTGGGGCGAATATGATTCAGGAATAGTGCCTTTCAACGAGACTTCCATCTCGGAGAGCTTTGCGGAAGCCTCTTCGCAGAAGGCGAGGACAATGTTTCATCAACACTACACTGTTCTATGAATGATTCATGAGAGTAAACCAAGCACATCTATAAAAGACATCCCTTCGTGACAGAAGGCTAGATTCAGGAGGCGAGATGACAACAAAAAAGAGCGTGGGGAAATATATTAATCTTATGACTCGTGGTAATAGGAAACATGTTCAGTTAATGTCACTGAGAATCTGTGTAAGAAATATGTATTCATTACTTTTCACTAAAAATGTTGCAAATATTTGTTAAAAAAATTTGTAAGAAATGAATGATATTTTAAATTATTAAACTTATGCAATTTAATTGTAAAATGTATTTAAAAATTTCGGAATCATTATGGAAAAATGCAAGATATATTAAACTTTCATAAAATCTTCAATTTATCGAAATTGTACTCAATTTTTTTTATCAATTTTATTTAAGTTGATAAGAAATGACTACAATCAGGTTGAAAAGGAATTATCGCTATTTTTTTAACTGTCGACTCAGAACACCTGATTATTTTCATTTTGTTTTAAAAAATTTTGACAACAATTTTTATTTTTACATAATTTGTTTCCACAAAGTCTAAATTAAAGATACAATACATATAATTAAATGAATCAGTAATAATAGGTATATTATTAAATATTAAATTGGAGATATTAGAAGATGGAAGATATTTTTAACTATACTTTAGTGTTAATTAGTGCCTTAAAATAGGAATATCAGATATAAATGAATTTTTTTTTTGAAAAAAAGCTTTCCTTACTTTTAATTTGATTTTATTATTATTAAATTAGCAGTTCTATTTACTTTAAATACTGTAATAATGGAAAACATAATTAACCATTATGTGGCAATTATTAATAATAGCTACTATTTTCATTCTCTTTAACATGCTTCCTAATTTTCTGATTTTATAAAAATTACTGTGCAGTTGAGGTTTTTTTTTACTGTAGAATACAATCAAAATGAATAATACTCTTCGGAGGAAAAACTAGAATGTTAGAGAAAATTAAATTTAATTTAATTGCACGATTTGTAAGTCTATTATAAAAATTGGGACTATTTCATATTCTTCTTTGTTGTAATCTATAATGCTTTCCTGGTATAATTCCATAACTTTAATTAAATTTGAACCAAAAAAGAATATAAAAATAATGCGTATGAATTTAATCTGATTAATTCGATTTCTTGAAGAGATGCCTACGTTTTACCGAAGATATAAATGTGGATATTAAGTATCAGATGGATCTTCCTCCTATAGTTCAGAATAAGAACAACCAGATAAAGGAATAGTTAAATGGAGAAGGAAAAACTTTTGAAATATCTGATTGCTTTATTTGATAGTTTTGTCAATCAGAAGAAACCAAACATCGTTTCAGGGGCTAATTTTCTTCACTTACTTTCTGATTCAAAGTTGTTAGATGAAGAAATAACAAAGAGAACAGGAACAAATGATTTCCTGATGAGCGAATACTATAGTAGCTTCACTCACAATATTCTGAAAAATCACTTTTTATTTTCTCATAAATGTGCTAAAAGTAAGTACTGTAATCATCAAAAAGATTCGAACACGAGATTTTGATGAATCTTCACGTTTCATATCTCCCTGTGTTTGGAAAACACATTTTTGAAATTATGTCTGGTTGTCTAAACAAGATAATTTAAAGACACTTTCAGAGAATCGGTGTTGAACTGGATACAAAGTCAAATGTGTATAGTTCTATTAAACTTTGAATGATTCAAAGGAATTGCAATTCATTACGTCTGAATTCATTCAGATGAAGTCAGTCTGTTCGGACATCTGAATTAAAAAGAAGGGGAGTTAGATGGATGAGATTTGGTACATCGATTTAACATCTGAAGGTTTTTTTTCTTTTTTTTACTTTAAATTATTATGGATTTAGATAATTGTTTACATATTTAATACATTTTTTAAATCACAGAATTTATTAGTTTTTTTAGCATTATATCCCTCTAGATTTCTGTGAGACATTCTGTAGATATCCTTTTTAGCAAATCGAAATTTTCATTCACCATGTTTAGGGTCTAATTATATCCATTTGGGCATTTAGTTTATTTTTTAAAAAACTTACGTGAATTGACATTATAAAAAATTATCATCATTTGAATAATTTTGTCAAATGTGATAAAGAAGTGAGTGATTAAATCAAATAATAAGTTATTTAATGGCTAATGTCTTATAATATTTTTATGAAACCATATAATTTAAACGGGTTTTTTTCTAAAATATTTCAACTAAAAGAAGCAAAAAAAATATTTCCTCTAGATTTCTCAAGAGAAAAAAATTGTTCGTCTGAATAATTTCATAATTAAGTTGTTTGTTCTCATTTTGGTTTTGATTCTTTAATTTGAAAATTGCATTTCTATATTTAAAGCTGCATATATTCAATCATGATATGATGAATGAATTCTGTATTTGAAGTTTAAAGATTGATGTAATTATTATAAATAATGTAAATACAATTATATATGTAAATGTAAATATAATTATGTATGTTAATGTAAAATACTTATTTTCTAGATCAGTTCGTTATTATCAAATTAAATGTCTTGCAAAACAAACAAATACATATAACCTCTATTAGGAATGTTTACATTTTGGCGTTGTGCCAGAGATTTTTGAACTAGAGCAGCCAAATTTGGTACAGATATATTTTGAAGAGTGGGGAAATGAGCTTCCTAGAAATTTCTTCGATTTCTAATTAACATTAGTCTAAGACTTAAAAAAATTGTCTTCTCTTATTCTATCAATTTAATTTACTTGAAAGTCTTTCTGAGTAAAAACAATTCTTTAATACTTTCAAGAATAAATTTTATTTTTGAATTGAGATTCAATCATTTTTCATTCCTTTATTGAATATTTATCCAGGTATGCTTCTTCCATTATTAAAAGATGAAGAAGAAATATCTTGTTGATTACCTGCACAATTTACAAGAGAAAACACAAAGTGAAATTGCATTACCAAAAATGTCAGTATGCAATTTGAAACAGATTATTCAGACATATTTTTAATTATACTCTGATTCAGTGGGAATCGACTTTATTAAGCATGTACTCAATAAAGAGAACAGGCGTAAAATTATAAAAAAATATTTTTTCATTTCAAGATGTTATCTTTCGAAATTCTACTTTATCTTTAGAAATCATAAGAATTAAATTAAGCATGAAAGTTGTAGCTGAAATTAAACACAATCAATGTTTCCGGAGAATAGCTAGTCATAAATGGCAGTTACATTTAGATAACTGCAACAATAGACGATTTAAGGTATGTGAAATGTATTAATAATTTTAAAGAATTATATTTACTCAAAATTATTTATTTCCTGATGAATGGACTTGAAATATCTATTATCACCAATTTCCTTAAATAGTGTCTATTTTAATAATTATCCTGCAAAATTAATATTATTTTAGTAAAAATTGATTATTTACGTATTAAAACCGCAATGAAGCAAGTAATTTTAATTCCATCAAGGTTTTTTTTAAATAATTCACTGTTTGCTTCTAAATGAAAAATAATTTATCATAATTATGATTTTAATTTCCTTTTTATAAACATTAGTGGTATAAATTTTTATTGAACAAACAAAGGTTCCTAAAGTTATAGAAATTTAACGCCCGATACCCGAGGCTAATATTTTAATGAACATAAAATTTGTTTCGAAGGAATCAGTTCATGGTATTAAAAAAAAATGCAAAATAAATGTTTGAAGAAAGGTAAAAAAAATACAAAGCTTTAATGAAATTTCGTTAAGAAGATTTTGTAATTACCTCTGCTTTATTGATTTTTGCGAGAAAGAAGCTTAAAAATTGATATTTTAGAAAAATACTTACAAATGATTTCAAAGAAAAATACAGCAGTATTCTTTCCATTAAAGCTTTGAAATAAATAAATATTTTTGAAGGAATGATGTGCTGAAAAAAATGTGGGAAATGACATATGAGTTAATTGAATTCTTAAAGAAACCGAAAGATGTCATTTTTAAGTCTCTTTATTCATTTTTAACGTATAAAAATATCATTTGTTAAATGAAGTTTGAATCAAACTTTCTGTGTGTATTTCAGAAACCTTTCTTTCTTTCCATTTTAATTAAAAAAATTAATTAAGAAACCAAAGAAAACAAAATCGATAGCTTTTCTAATTTATATTTTGCTAAAATTTAAATTGTAGTAATTATACCAAATACATGAAATCTGTAGATTAAAAATGAGTAAGTTAATTCCTAAACAAATCGCCACGTTTTTATAAGACACAACATTAGAAATTTTTAAGTGCATTTTTTCCTTAAATATTATAAGTCAATAATCAGCTTATCTGTTTTGTATTATTATATATTATAATCAGCTTATTGCCAGCTTTCACAATTATATATTATTTATTACATCGGCGATTCTTCTATGAATATTATTGCTTATGCATATATCAAGGATTATATATGCATGCGTAAATATCTATTTGATATATATATACGCATTTTGTAATAAATATATTCATACATTGCATTATTTTAAAATGATTCAATGGAGAAATATAATCACACTCGATTACTCCAACTCACTTTCTACTCTCACTTTTGAAAATTAACAAAAGAGGGATGAACAACTTTACCTTCAAAGATAAATTATTTATAAGCTAACACAATGATCAAATCGAATTCAATGTATCCAGCTAATTTCGAATAATGAAATATTTACTCGAAATCAGTTTAAACGCTTAAATATAACTACGCAATAATTTCTTTTTGATTTTTATAAAATCATAAATAAAAGCTTTCAAAATATAGGAAAACTCCTGACACTGAAATCATGTGTAAAAATAGTTTGGAAAAATACAAGTTGTATTTAGAATTACAAAACAATAAACGAGTTATTTAATTGAATATAAACACGATGGCAGTCAGTGCTTTTACTCCGAGGAAATTTGTAAGGACAACAACTTGGTATAAAGTATCAATTATATCTACAGCATGTTATATGTTATCAAATTATTTATTAAATGAAATCTACTATATTAAGACTTATAGCATGAAACTGCCTGAAATAAGATGCTGTAGAATTTATAATAGAATATGCTACAAACTATGTCTTTGGGATTAACGCATAAGAGGAGATTTTAACTGATATCTCTTTATATAGGAAAGCTTTATTGAGATAAAATTATGTATTACAAAATCTACTCTAAATATTAATTCCAAATCTTACAGATCGTTATCAAATCGATTATCTCAAAATGATCAAATTCGTATTATTTTGGATTAACAGCACAAAATAGTTTTAACGATATAACGCTCTCTGTATTAATCGGAATATCTTGGTTGTGTGTGTGTATGTGTGTGTGTGTCCATTTGACCAGGCCATTTAACTTTTGGGTGTTTAAAATGAACGCTTTAGATCGATTTTATTTCTTTTCTTTTGTAAATTATAGTTATAATTTTAATTAATAAAAATTGAGTGAGAATTTGATGTTTTTAAAAAGTTATTGTACAAAAATGATTTTCAAACTTCTTAAGAAGTTTTTTAAAAAAATCACGTTTTTTTAATGATACCAGATTATTTCATAAATAATAATTTTCCAAAATATGTTTTTATATAATTTTTTAACTATAACGTTGACTTAATTGTTGTAATGAAACTCAAATTTGTTCATTTTTTTATCTTTGCCTTTATGGGCATATTCTTCTTCCATTGTTGAAAGCTAAAAAAATTCCTTTTAATTACGTTCTAAATTTTCATGAAGAACAAGGAAAGTAAGATAAAATCCATGCAACGTAGAATATTGAGAAATATATCGCACTTTCAAAAAATGCGTTATCTAGGTAGTTTTTTCTTCGGATTCGATTACATGAATCTCGTTTATGAACACAATAAACAGAAGAAATGCAAGGCTATTAAAATAATACAGTCTTTTATTCTATCACAATTTGATATTTATAACTTCTATATTGATGGGTACGTGAACAAATTTAGAACATTTATTATACTAATCAATTTCGCTATACACAGTGAACCAGCTTGTCATCGAAGGTTGCTCATTTCTAATTTTATATAATTTATCCAGTAGCTCTTTTAGAGACATTTTTTTTTTTTATTTTTTTGTGTAAAGACAAGGTAATAATTTTCACGGGGACAGTGTTAGACATAGCTGAAGGTATAAATTGCCCGAATCTAAACATTTCATTGATATTTAATTAAAAAGTGAGTAAAATCAAAGCTATTTGATAATTGCGAATAAAATGACACTCCCATGATCGTAAGGAGGTCATTGAAACTTTACACTGTGCTTAGAACGATCCTAATGTAAATTCATAATTAGTTAAATGAAAACTAACAAACAACGGATTTTACTACATTTAACTAGTATCATTTAGTTTCACTTGTTCTCGTTCCATTTATATTTAATTGGACTGCTACCTCATTTGTACATTTTATGCTTAAATTCTGTACTTGTTTGGCACATGCAGTCAAAAGAAATATTCTTCTTTCGTTATTGTTGAATACATATGCAATATGCTGCATTTTTTGTTTTACCCGTAACATAATGAAGAAAATAAAAAAAAAATTGCATTTTTGCCTCTTCCCTTTAACTGATTGCTTTAGAAATTTGGTGTAGAACTTACAATATCGATGTGAAATCCACAAACCAAATTTCATATATCAAGATTCTAGTGTTTTTAAGTTAATCACGTTCATATCCGAAAGAGTATAAAAGATCTTAGGACAATCATTTTGAGAGATATTGTCCATAATTGAAAACGGATCGACAATTCTGGCGATAAACTTCATACGTCAAATTTCAGCTTGCTTCAGATCGCCAAATTTCAAACATCAATTTGCTGAAAGTATTTATATTAACATAAGCTCATTAAGACAAATCTACCATCTCAATCTCAGGTCAGCAGAAACACCTTAGAGTTTTTTTTTTTTTTTTTGTATGGGCTGCAAACCAATATTTTCCGCTTTTGTATCACTTTGTTCCGAATGAAAGATAAGTTTATTGCCAAGAATGATTTTTTAATATAAGAATACTAAAGCATAGAGATTCTTTGAAAAAATTTTGAAGTCTCGAAAGTTGTTGCCGGAATAAAACTTTTCGATTTTTGTATTTTGTATACATCAGACAAGATCACTTAAGTAAGTTAATTTTACAAGATACTCCTCGAATATACGGAAGAATATATTGACAAAGCCCTGCTTATCCTTATCCAAATCTTTTTGAACTGACCTTGCGTAAATCTTCTGCTAAGTGAAAAGGGTGATCGACTCAAATTGAAAGTTGTCAAGGCTCTTGGAAAACCCAAGCATAACCCCTTTTTTATTATCCGACATTTATAAATATCCAATTAAAAAAACCTTTAAAATGGGTTTGGGGTGATGTTGCCAAGGAAAGCAAACATCGTAAAAGAAACATTGTTTACAGGGCTGAAAGACCGGAAAGAAATGGGACCTAGGGAAAGATGGCGTGCAGTAAAGAATGGTCGTAGGAATTTATTAAAGGGTACTTAACTTATCGACATTTTTTATGTTCTTCTCAGACACATAATCGCATTTCATGTGATATTTATGAGACTTCCTTATTATTTTCTGTTTTATTCTAGGTCAACTCGTTTCCTGCTTTTTAAATAAAAACCCAGTCATGTCCAAACTTCGACTCATTATTCTAACATTTCATTGCAGCCAACAACCACGTTTTGTCAATATTATTAGTGGTTCTTTTGAGAAATTTTATCTCATTAGAGGTTTTTATTTACAGGCTGCTTTCAAGTTTTGAATAATTGCTTGCATTCATATATTTTGGAGCATACTGGATGTTCTTATAATGTTTTGCATATTTGAAAATTTATTTTAAAAAACTAGTATATTTAAATGTATGGTATCTTCTATAATTATGGTGCTATAGATAATTTCAAAATATTTAGAGCCAGACATATATTTCAAATAGAAAAAATGTCTTAAATAATGTGAATAGTTATATTTTATGCCATTCGAGTGAATAAATATAATTCTAAAAAAAATCCTATACCCAGGTGTTATTCCTTTCTGTCATATTTAACAAAGGAATTTTGATGCACAGCTAATTTATTTAGTAAAACATTGTTAAACTGGCCGATTTATGGAATTTCTCATATCACTATTAAAAGCAATTTTACACCATTTCGGCAATTGTTTCCAGAAAAATCTACGGATCTTACAAACAGCATTTTCTCGAGTTGAACATAGATTTTTCTAAAATTATGAAATCCAAAGCTTCCTTACTCGGTCAGTTTCAGTCGCAAAAATGCAGAAGTTTGCTTATTTAGTTTTGTTTATTTGTTACGTTAGTGTGTCAAGGATATTTTACTGAACGCAATTCATAATACCTGAAAAATGCATATAATAGCACTGCTAAATTTTCTAACAATAATATTTCTTAGCTTTATTAACTTTATAGGAATGCACTTGTCGTAGATCTTAATTTCGAAAAAGTAGCAAATCTGCCATCAATCATAATTAATAAAGTGAATTTTGAATTAATAAATATAGCGAATGAATTTCTAAAAATATATTTTATTTCACTACAATTTGAAAAAAAATATTTAACATGCTGAAACACTTTTACTACATGAAAATTCAAATCTATATTTTTAAATAACAAAAATTCTTAGCAAACATATATATCTTAATTCTGAGTTGCAAAATAAATGTCATTATTTGTAAATTTAAATTATTTTTAAGTAAAAAATAGCAATTAATCATAAAAAATATACAAGGATATCGAATAGTTATTTTTTGTTATAAAATATCACTCAGCTATTCAAGTTTAGTTAAATAATTATTTTTACTTCTGTTTTAAAGTTGTTTTAGCTCTTCAAAAATCATTTTCACTGTATTTTATCCAGTTAGGTTATTTAAATGAGGCAAATATGGGGTAAACTGGTGGAAATGGTCTATCCGAAATCTTGTCGTACAATGTCGAAAAAAAATGTCACTCCCCCCCCCCATTCTACCCGAATAAACTTATAGACCTAAAGCAATGTAGTGCTTAAGGTCCATGAAGTTTATTCGATCCATCCCCAAGTGCTCCAAATATCAGCTTCGGACATGAGAGTTTTGTGCCTATTTCTGTAGAACTGGTTATGCATTTGGATGCTTGGTTTCAATCGACTGAAATTACAATTTAACCTTGAGCTACAATTTAAATAAAAAAATCGTACCAAATTTCATTTACCCAAATTGAAATTGTTACCTTTATGAGTTATTGAATTTACACAACTTCAAAACCGATGTTTATGAAATGTGAAAGTCATCACTTGGACAAATATGCTTTAAAATTTGTAACAAAAATCTAATATGTACTTCAGATGCAAAAGCTGTGTACGAAATTACATTTATCAAAATCATTTCTTTTTTGAGTTATCACATTTACATACATGGTAACAGACGGACAGATAGACTATTCATACCTTAATGGATTTGTGTCCTAAGATAGATATTGAATGAGTGTATAAAATTTCAAGTATATATAGTTCTTTGTTTTTTATATCTATCGTGCATTTTGTAATTGGATTTGGGGCAGATATATTTCTTCTGAATGAATTTTTCTAAAAATTTGATAGTAATCTACACATTTCGTGATAAGGTAATGCAACAAAATTTGCCAGCCCAGCTCAAAGTATTTTTGAGTTATCATGTTCGAAGACAGACATTTTTAAAAAGTATTATTTTGGAATCAGGAAAGTCTAATCGAAGACATTCGTTAAAATATCCTGGTTAGAGGTTTTGAGGATTATAATACTTTCTATCTGTATACTTCGTGTGAAAGAAAATAAAAATGAGAAAAATTCATTTCCTTGTAATCTAAATGATAAGCGAAATCTTAGCAGTGGTTGCTGAAAATGTCTTTATTGTAATAAAAAGGGCGACATATTAATCAATCATTTAAAAAGGAGAGAATTGTCGTTTAACTTATCTGTATAAGAAGTATACCAAAGAAAACCTACTATAGTCATCAGAAAATTCGACCATCAGATTTTGACAAATCTCCATGTTTCAGACTACTCTGAGATTGAAAAGCACATTTTAGAAATTATGTCTGATAGAAATCATTAAATTCTGTGTAAAGGTTATAGACAGAATTCATTCGCTTGGCTCAAAATGTTTTGGAGCCATTATGCTCACATACAGACAGAAGATGGCTAGTGGACTGATTACAATTCAGCGTGATAACTGCAAAATATTAATAAGTGGACATATAAAATTAGTTCTCAGATATAGCATCTAAAATGTTAATCCATATTGAATTTGATCCAATCCATCTTGGGATTAATTGTCTGTCTATCGGTACTTTTTCAAGTTTGTAAGCGCATAAATAAGCATAATTTTTGAATTATCGCGTTTATAAACTTGCTGATAATGAAAGAACTCAGGTCAATAAAAAAAAAGTTGGTTCACAGTTTTATCATCTAAAGAAAAGATATTTTTTATAGCTAAATATGTTCAGATCAAAAATTATTTATAGCTATTACATTCAAATGCCTCATTTGCTTAGCTAATTTTATTCACGAAATGGAATATAAATGAAAAAAGAAAGAAAAGGATATTAGTCAATCTTATTTCAACATAATTTCAAAGAAGATTAGATATTGTTTGGGAAAATTCATTTAGCACTTATTCGTGAGTCATGTGATATTCCTAAATTCTTTATTACGATTCCTTTTCCTAAATCTTAAAGCGATTTTTAATTTGATTTTTGTATTTTCATATTTCTCAGAACATCGTCCTCAAAATGGAAATGAAGGGAAACGTGGAATTCAAATTAATAAAAGACGCCTAAAACTTCATTGTGCACTTTAGCATCAATTTAGAATAATAATGTTTATTTGTACACCTTTTTATTCGTATTTTTAAAAAAATTCTTTTAAAAATTTAAACTGTAACAGTTTTTAGTAAAAGCAGTGTTAAAAAAAATTTAACATATGTTTCTGTAGATTAAAATTTTTATACCTCAAAACTTTCTTTTTATTCTAATTTTTTCACGTTTGATACCTAAACAGTTCGAGGATTATATATAAAAAGTCATAGTTTAGTACTTCTTTCTTAAGGCCCTCAAAAGAACCGCCGTAGAAAACACGTATCTTACATACCATATGCACTGTGTTAATGCCTTTTTAAATGATCTCGTATTTTAAGCAGGCCTCATCAAATCTAACTACGATATTGTACTTTTGAATTCTACTGTACTTATAAATTGTTAATCATTATAACAAATTATAGTAATGCAATGTTAGTTCTCTAGAATGATGTAGAATTCTAGACACGTGAATATTCTGAAAAATTATTAAATGTTATCATCTTATTTTTATATACTTACGTCAGATATTGTAACATATTATTTATATTTATTTATAAGTAAACAGTACGAATATATCAATAGATTCTTACTAATAGATACCCAACAATCATTAAAATTAAAAATAATTTTCTAAACTGCTATAGTTTTGGAATTTGTTTCATTTTTAAAACAAGTAGCATTTCACAGATTTGTATTAATACACAAAAAAAAGACTTTTTCAATAGCTGTTATTTTACACGGAAAGCATTTTTCGAGCTCTCTTTTGTGGTGTGAAATATTACCTTCTGCATAGAAGGGGTAGTAGTGTTCTTTTCTTTTCTTTTAAAATTCTTTATTTTTCATTTTACAAAAACGACCGCTGTTACTAAAAAAGACCTTACCAGAAAATGTCCTCTCGTTATCACTGCATGATCGATAGGGCTCTTTGAGGATCGAGTTCCTCAACAATACTGTTTCCTTAAAAGGGCGAGCGAAAAAGGGTGAAATAGACAATAAAATGGCAAAAATCATGAGAACAGCGTAAAACGCAAACCGTCATTTACTCTTACACATTCCCGCTCCTTTATTTTCCAGTTGTTGGACATTTTTTATTTTTTACTTTTTGTACTTTTTTTCTCAGGGAAATATAAGCCACGATGTCGAAGCTAGAGTGTGTGTATATATATATAAAGCTGCTTGTACATACGCGTGTCAAAATCTTTAAAATTTTTGTTTATTTTTTTCCTAGCCTTGCTTTATGGAAGAATGTGTTTTAGTTGCACCACTAGCGAGCCATTTTTTATTATTGTTTTTCCTCTTTTGAGTTTTTTCGCTGACGACAGCGCTATCTAGTGAGAGAAAGATTAATCCCGACATTCGAAAGCCGAATTCACAAAGGAGAATCTAAAATACGTGGGCTCGTACTGCTTGCCAAGATGGTGTCGAAATGCATTGTACGACGTCTTATTCCCACTCCCCTTTGATAAATAACAAACGGAGCGCGTTTTTCAGAAATTTCAGAAACGCTTAGAGCTATTTGAATAGTATAGTGATATTTTTTTCACAGAAAGAATTCTTGGAAGAGCTGAAAATTACGAATTTAAGAAAATGCCATTCGGTTTTTATTATCGCCGACTCAAAACAACAGACTTTTTTTTTATCAATTCTAAACACGAGAACTCCATTTACCAGTTATATGTTTTGGGAAATACAGAGAAATGTATAGGAAATATTTTTGTATGAATGTTAGAATTGATATTTCTTAAGTTGAAGAAAAGAAATTTGAATTTGAATGGCATTTCTTATTTTTAATAGTGTTTTAACGAATAAAAATTTTTAATTCAAATATATATAAAGTTTCTCATCATAATAAAATATTATTTATACAAAGAAATTCAGTAAAACTATTTGGGTTGTTAGATTTCCTATTTACTTTATTTTAATTTCTTTTATAAACTTTGTCAAAGCTCAC
>JAPMOR010076132.1:0-17318 GCA_026543865.1 Argiope aurantia | reverse complement strand
GCTTATGATTTATTTTAGTTCGTTTTTAAATTTTCTTTGTACAATAATAGGAATTTTATTTAAACAATAAGGAAATATTATTTAAATTTTACTTCAAATTTATTCATTAATTGTTAAAGATTCTGAAAAATTAATATTTTACATTTTAATTTCTGGAAAGTCGTTTGACATCGGAAAAAATAGCTAAAAGGCTGATGCATTATTACAATCTTAATGCCTAACATCCATTAAAACTTTATTATAGTACTCTAGTGTTCGAATCCTATTTTTATTTATTAATTTCGTAAAGCATTTTTACGGAAAATTTCGAATGCAAAAAATCTAATTAACTGCGAATTCAATAACAAAGTTCAATAACAAAGAACAACAATTATTTAACAAGAAAGCATGAAAACAAATACAACAAAATTGTTTAGAGGAGAAGCACTTACAACAAATAGCAAATCCATTCTAAACAACTGCAACTGCACAATGCGCTCAGAGAATCTTCGCAAGAACGACTTCATACCATTATTCACGGCCTTCAAATGTTTGCTATGTCTATCGCTTGAACTGAAAGAGATTGTCAACTCACTATTAATGCAATGTTCAGCTCAACATTGAGAGGTTTCTTTTTGTTGTGTACAGCCGAACACCCTGCCACCACACCGAACGTAACAGTATCGACAGGATTTGTTGTGGTCGAAACATTGTTAGGCTGTTCGGCATAACGGCTCAATGCTGCCTCAGTATTCGATTGCAAATCTCGCCATACAACTCAATATTGATCAGTATTGGACTGACTTTTAGCCTGAGCTCAACTCAAATGACTGTTCTCTATAGCTTGATCTCTAGGTGTGTATATTTATAATTTCCGTGACAGGATAAATAAGGTTCTAAAAAGATCAATGATAATCGTGTCTTAAAGAACCTAGCTCAGAAATTCCTGGAAATTCCGATATCTTCTTTTTTGTCACGGAAGTAGCCAAATTTGTCCTGGGTCACTGATCCGGCATCCGTTCAGTATTCATTATATGCAAAAATGCCTTCCTTATGAAGGAATTATTTAAACTGGTAAATAACATTTTTCAAATTTGAAAAATTTTTAATTGTGCATGAATTATATGTGCATTATAATTGTATATATATATATCAATTTAATATATATATATATATATATATATATATATATATATATATATTCAGAAATTTTTAAAATGACATATGTATGTCATAATGCAATTTATACTTTAAAATTGGAAATTTAATATTTATGTTTTGAGAATTTTCAGAGTTAGTTCTTTCGACATATCACTATCACAATAGCAGCAAAAAGGCGATATTGACACAATTTTCATATCCTAATAATGCACCGAATTTCTGAAAATGACGATTAATGAAAATATTTGAAAATTTTATTTTGCTATTATTAAATGGAATATTTCTAGCTTTTATAAATGTAGTAGTATAGAAAAATAGCATTAACAAAAATGGAAAATTTAATTTCATTATAAAGAAATATAACAAAAACTGCTTAAAGAGGTAAAATAATCGTTTATACTTTAATATTTGTCTGAAGAAAATTATTTAAATCGTAAAAAATGAAATTAAGTTTTCTCACTTTAAAGAAGAATTGTCTTCATTCTTAAGGGATTGTAACGACTGTAGAGCGAAACTGATCCTCTTAAGAAATGGAATTTTCGTAAATCCCGATTGAGTAGCTTTTGTTCCAGACACGTCAATTTAATAGTTGTACTATTTCCGTTTCTATTAGACTTAATAAAAACTTTCCCTTAGAGCATTGAAGCATTTTTATCCACATTGAATAAAGAAATTCTTCGTACTTCAAATACGACTAAATATTTCGTTTAATGTTAAAATATAAAAATTCTTTTTAAATAGTTATGATCACATTTTCTTATTAACTTGACAAATTTCTAGTTGTTTTGATATAATTGATGAAATTGCAAGCGCAAAGAATTTTTTTTATTCTTCGTGCATTATATTGAATTGCTTTGTTTAATATGAGTATAGATTTACATATACGCAATTCTGTTTCTATTTATAAATAAATTTGAGCTAAAATTTCATGTATGAACATATAATAATTAAAATTTAAAAATAAAAGCTGATTTAAAGCTTTAACGAGTTCTGTTATAATTATTTATAAATAAATTAGCCAAAACTGAACATATTTTTTTTTATGATATGCTTTATGAAAGTCCACCAATGGTGTGGAGGAAAATTAAAATAAGCGTACCTAAAAAATTGAAATTGAATTTGAACAAGCAAATCATGGGTTACAATTTAATATAGATTATAACCATCATTATTTGAAAACAGATAAATTGATTACGAAGATTTTCTTGTATTTTAGCAAATATAAATACAAATGTGAACCAGTTTTTCTTTGACAGTTATCCAAAAGGACAATTTTCTCCATATGTAACAGCTAAATTAGATTTCTACCTCAGTTTCTACCTGGACACTCTAGATCGCTTTGAGAAACAGAAATTCTATTATTTCCCTTCTAATTTGAGTACTTCATTCCTGGATTAAATTAGTTACACTAGAATAATTGGGCAATCAACAATAATTTATTTTTTCAATAAATAAATGCATAAAGGAAATTTTTACAGTTAGCTAGGTTATTTTATAAAGTAAAATGCCTTGTACCTTGCAAAATTTTGTTCCATTTCATTATAATATATAACCGTCTACGAATGTCTTATTATTCTAGATGAAAAGAGGTATTTTAAATGAAATGAGAAATTGTATTTAAAGTTTTTAGATTTCATTTTTTTTTAGTTTTCAGTTCATTTTGTAATATTTAGTAAAATAAGTCTGAAGCACATAAATTTTATTATTAAAAAAAGAAATCGTGCACTTTTGTTATTAAAATCAAATAAGCATGGAGTTTCCAAATTTCCTATATTAAACTATTTTAAAATATTTTAACGGTTGATACGTTAAAGATCCACTAATCAGCGAACCTCATTTGCACGAGATATCCATTCATTATATAAAATAATGAATTTAAAACCATCATAATTCTGTCAGTTTTAATCGCAGATATACGGAATATTTTTCGTTTAAATTGATCAAAAAAAAATATTTTACTAAATATGATTAACAGCAGGAAGAGATAGTATAAACATGAATTATTCAGAATTTTTTTGATAAATTTTTGTTAATCTATTACTGAATTGAATAAGTTTATTTTTAACTAATGTATTCGTTAAAACAAAAGACTTAAAATATAATCCTTTAGATTATTTAATGCATATTTTCAGCTAATAATACATTCTTATTTCTAAAAAACTTTCGTGCAATGCTTAGAAAACAATGTGATCATTTAAACGCTAATAATATTTACAAATGCTTGTTTCTCTAGCAATAATTACTGATATAACCTATTGAGAATGAAAATGGAAAGCAATTTTTGTCCCAAGACAAAAGCTAAAATACAAAGCTACTAGCACTATTTTTAATACGAAGTGCATTTAAAAAATATTTTTTTTATTTTATATTTTTTTATTTATATATATATTTTTTATTTTATAAAAATATTTAGTATAATTATATATATATATATATATATATATATATATTGGATTGTATTTTTTTTTATGGTTATATGTTAATTATATTATACTTTAATATTTTTTCCTTAACTTTATTTACAAAAACTTATTTTTAACTCAAAATTTTTATTTTTGCAGGTGCTATTGCTCTGAAAATGCTAGAATTACAAGTTCCCCCGTCCATAATGAGCGGGCAACCGATCACACTAAATTGCACATTTGACCTAGAAGGCGACACGCTTTACTCCATTAAATGGTACAAAAACAATGTTGAATTTTACAGATACATTTTGAGCGATAGGCCACCTGGACAAAAATATCCCTTACAGGGAATTTATTTAGATGTAAGTATTTCATCTTATGTATCATTATGCGGCAACAATAATTTTATTTAAAATAAAACAGCAGGAATTCCTTCTCCGAAATTTCTCAGTATTTTGTAACATATTTTTTTCTGTATTATTATCCTCATATCACTGGCTAAAATCTATCATGAAATGATCTCATTCTCATGTGATTTTTTGGTGATTAATCGCTACGATTAGGTTAATATTAAAGTATTACATAGAACGAATCTATATATTTAAGACGCCTTTTCACCAACATATTTAAATCAAAATTGTTTCTGAAACTACAATTGTAATCTGAAAATCACATACCATTTGATATATGAAAATCATCCCGTTTTTTGAGATATAGCGTACATATTCTTTTGAAAGTGCAGATCGAGGACAGTTAATACCCTCTGATTTTGCTCTAATATTGATATGTATTTGCGCTTTAGATACTAATTCTATGAATCAAATTTTATCCATTTTACTCACATCTTTTCATAGTTATCGTGCTAACTTATATTCAAACAGATAGGCTTTTTCTGAATGGGAATTTGATAGAAATTTGCAAATTTGATGTAAAGACAATGTGCCAAATTTTACTAGCTCAAACCGTTTTTAAACTATCGTGTTCACAGACAGACAAACTAACAAGATCTGTTTTTTTTTTATTTGAAAAGTACCGAAACATGGAGATTCTTCAAAAATTCGAGTTTCAATATTTTGTCGATTCCAATAACTTCTCTTTGTGTACTTTTTATGCCAGAAAGTAAAAATACGCATGCATATTTTGACTAATTTGTTAATGATAAAATCTAACGTAAAATACTTTAAATAAAGTACAGAAAAATGGTCTGAATGCAGCAATTTCATCGTACTGTATACGAACTGACATTATGATGAACATTATTGACGCATCTATACATTGACACGTCACATTACTGACAGCATTAACACATTTCTGCGCATTATCGAATCATTTTATTGTTGAGCAAAATAAAATCTCATAAAATTCCTTAAGAACGTTTATAAAATTAGAATGATGCGCAACTTAAACCTCATAATCGGCAAAAGCGCATAAAAATCTAATAGGGCAAAATCTATGTTGTAAATTTATTTGATGAGCTGATTTTTTTAAGATGATTCATTCGCATGATTTCAGAGAACAGTAAGTGATGCAAAAATTAAATGAAATCAGACAATAGCAAATAGTCAGTAACTTATTCGTAAAGCAAAAGAAGATGTTATAAAATTTCAGATCATGATACTTAAATGATACTTAAATGCTGGAATTCTTAAATTTTAACGAACTAAATTAATTATCTACAATTAAAATGGATGGTTGTCTAAATTTACTTTGATCTAGTGTTTTATATATAGAAGTTTCAACATTTTAACAACATTAAATTTTTGTATTCTATTACATACAAGTATTGTTGTTTGCGTGAAAGCGAAATATGTTCATTAAGATATATGTTTTACGTGAAGAGTGTTTTATTCTCTATCCATATTTGTCAGAAAGGATATTAATTATATAAAAATATCAACAATTTTTTTAAGATTACTACTTTTAATTTCAGAATTGAAGCTAAATACACTAATCAAAACTCATTTCATATAATAATTTCTTTATGAATACTATTGAAGTATCACAATTAGTGGATAACTTTTATAATTAAAAGTAATGATTAAAAATGGTTAAAAGAAATGGCTAAAAGTGATTAATACAATTTTATATAACTTAATATTAATGGTTTTGTCAGTGACAAGATTTCTAATTTCCAAATTTTTATGCTGTTTACACAAACACATACTGTTACAGAAGTATTTCACCATTCTTTCGTTGCAATATGTATTACCCTAATTTTCTGTAAAACTTCAATTAATAAAAAAATTAGATTAAATTAGATATTCTTTTTTTTTAAGAAAAAGAGAATCGTTCAGCAATATTAAATCATCATAAAATCAAACCTTTAGAGTTCATTTCAGAAGGATTTCAATGAGGTATATACTAATATTTTATTTTAATTCTGTTTATAAATGTGCTTCTACAAAAATAAAAAGTCCACATTTTATACATCTCTTCGATTCTGTAAATCATATTCAGTAAAATATTTTTGACAGTCCAACATTTAAATAAAGAGCATTTAAATCTTCTGCAACCAAATCTAACTGAATTATGAAAGGTTTGAGTCTCATTTCTTTTGAGCTATATATATTTCTCATAAATCTTAGAGCTAATATATATTTTTTAATGAAAACTTTATGCAGAAAAATAATGCATAATATCACAGAAAAATGTGAATTTTCAATTCAAAAATCGTTTTTTGTGAAGTAATATTTTCCAAAATTATCGCAGAAATTCTAATTAGTTTATAGCTAATTAATTTTTTAAAAACATTCGCACATTCCAATCTTTCAAAATATATATGTATCATGTCTGAAGTACTAGGTCAAATTATCTAACCTGTGATGCGTCAATACACACTCACACACACACATTCATCTGTATTATAAATAAAGATTATATATCGATTGTTGGGGGAAATAATTTATATAAAAAAATCCATTGCAGAAACTCATCATGTGGTTCTTTGTTTCATTTCTTTCTTCAGTTTTAATGATCATATAATATAACCATTATAAATGTCACTTAGACATTCAAAAAAATGAGTTTAAAAATACTATTTAGGCATTTAATATATTTAATTTAAATTAAACCTTATATTAAAAAAATAGAGCTTAAATGATTAATAAAAATTTCCTCCAATAATAATAGTGTGATTAAAAATTTCATGGATAATGAATATTCTTGAAGATTCATTTTCAAATTTTTACTAATTGTGTCCTGGCAAAGATATAATACTATTACATTTCATAAGAAATGGTTTAAAATTATTTTAATAATATTTTATCCCTTTCTTCCTTAAAGATCAGAATATTTTATATTAGTTTCTTCTAAAGATACAAATTTTTCCACCGTTTCCAGAAAGGTAATCAATAGATATTTGCTTTATTTTATGTTATTACTTTCAGATTAATATATTTAAAATATTTATTTCAGGTTATTATATTTAAAATATTTATATTTGAATGTTAAATATAATAGATGTTTACCTATTATATTCAATGTAATTTATTTAAACTTATTTCACGTTGGATATCTAATTAAAATTTCCACTTTTTATAGACCTATTGAATTATAGTTCAATGTGTTGTATAAAATTAAACCTTATGTTAAAAAATTAGAGACTATATGATTAATAAAAATTTCCTGCAACAATGATTCTGTGAACAAAAATTTCATAGATAATGAAAAAAATCTTTAGTGCATTAAAACTTCTAACAATATGGAAAATAACATCTGATATTGTCATAAGCGAGCTTGATTTTGTGTTGATAGACGGGGAAATGAGTTTTTAATGTTTACCTATGAGAAAACCATGTTTGAATTAAGGTTCGAAAACATGCTTCAGGTAGTGGGATCTTCTATAAATTAAAAAAAAACCCTTCAAATTTTTCAAGCTGACAACACAATGCGAAATAACGCACGCAAATACCGATGAGAAAGTGCATACAAGCTTCTATCATTTTGTGTGAATTCAACACTATACATCTTTAAATTAGACCAGGGTAGCTTCACTTAGAGATACGTTTGACTGCCAGTGCAAATACATTTTTGTTTATATTGAATGTTAAAAGTATGTAAAATAAAAAAAAATCTTTAGCTTTCAACGCTGATAGAAAAACAAATGATTAAATGCTTGATGAAACAATGAAGACTATTTGAAATTTTATAACAAGGATAATTTAGTATAAATTGTCAAAAAAATAGTAATAATAACTATTTTCAAAATTCTGGAAAACGCCATAATTTTTTAAAATTTGTATCCTAAAATGGATTATTTTTTAACAATTATAAATATGTAAAAGGGATTGCAACAGTAATAATTTCTTAAATTTTCGCAGAAAAGCACTAAAGATCTAATTAATTTAAAATTAAATCAATTACAATTAAACAAAACTTTTTCAATTAGTCTTTCCCTGCGTCAGAAGTACATATGTACTTGATTTAAGAGCTTTGAATTAGATCTCCTGTAGGGTCTAGCTTATAAAATACCAACATATGCATTTTCCTTTTTCAATACTATAAAGAAGAGTAAGTCACTAAAGAGTTTGATTATTTATGACACAGTGGAAATCTTCAAACAAAGGTTTTAAGCTTAGACAGTCTCGAATAAGAGTGTTTTGATGGCTGAGAGAAGAGACTCGCATATAGTTACGCATGCTTCCTTTCCTTGAGGTTGAAGAATTTTTACTAGCTGTTTATTAATATGGTCCTTGAATTGGTTGAATTTGGCCCTAGCTAGTTTCTGGACTCAATCCTTTGTTTCATCAGTTTCAGATCGTTATAATAACATAATTTCTCACGTTCCCGTGCAATTTCTCATGATATAGATAATTATATTTTAATTTACGAACCATTAAAAATAATTATCCAGGTACGTGATCGACAGTGGTAATATTAAGTTATCATATTAATTTATATTCGGACAGCCGAACAGATATACATACAGATAAATTTAGTTTAAAATCTGATAGATGGAATTTTTGTTTATAGACGCAATAATTTATATTTGAATGCTTTATAAATAAATGGAAAAAATCCATTCCAGATATTTTATTCTCCCGAAAGCTCTTTAAAATGATATACTCCTTTTAAGAAAAACTGAAATGAAATAATGTTTTCCTTTGCATAAACGATTTTTTTAAAATTTTATATAAAAAGCTTCTCAAATTTAATTCAAAATCAAGTAATTGTACTGTCTACTTGTCTCAGTTGTGTTTAGATGTGATCTTATACTATATATGCAATGAAAGTTTGTAGCATATCAATATTTTGATCTTGAGACTCTGCTTTTTGAATATAATAGACGTGTTGAATGATGTCTAGACAAATTTCTTAACACTGATTATATTAAGAAAACAAATATATATTTTGTGAATACATTATTATTTCAGTAATAAACATTACTTCGACAACTTTCAATGTGTGTGTGTGTGTGTGTGTGTGTGTGTGTGTGTGTGTGTGTGTGTGTGTGTGTGTGTGTGTGTGTGTGGTAAGTTTGATTGTATCATTACCTGTTCATAAATTTCCTACTATTGCATACTTTTAATATTATAAGAAATATTTGCATTTTATATTTGACAGAGAAAGTATAAGTTAACTCAAGATTTAGTAATGTCAGATTCTACATTTTTTTAAGAAAAGAGAATATATAATAGAATTTTATTGGTTTAAATTGTTAATCCAAAAGAGGTCTGTAAGTTTGCATCCAATTATATTACTAGATAAGTGATGAAGAGAAGAAAAAAAAAAATAAACTCAATTTTTTCTCATATAAATGAAAAGATATTAATCTTAGAAAGAGGTTTTAATTTAAAAAGAATAAAATGTGATGAATGAATTATAAAAATTATCGATAACGATTCATATCGATATTATGAATTTCGAAATATTTTTTCAATACTTTTTATTCAATTGTTTCCTCCAGAATTAAGGGCTTTGGAGTTATATGCAAATATCTGGTGTTAATACTTTCACTTTCCCTTCTATAGTTTATATCCGAGAGACAATCTATAGACCTTTCCTGGATATCTAATTTAACAAATTAAAACAATATAATTGCCCATATGCTTTTTTATTATTATTTATTTATTCTTGCTATTTTTAGTGATAAATTTACTAAACTAACTGACTCATATAAGATTAAATCGTTTCAAACCGATTTTAGTATGCTTTGCTTTACTTCTTTTGCAGAATAAATTCCCGCATGGTCCAAGCATCCATATGTATAAAACAGATCTAGCATCGGAAGGAACATACAGGTGCGAAGTGTCTTCGGAAGCTCCATTCTTCGACACTGTGAGAGATGAAAAAGAGCTGAGAGTGTATGGTATGTATATTCATTTTAAAAACTATAACTTCTAAAAATAATATTTTTTAAAAATATCTCTAAAAATACAATAGAATTCGAAAAAAAAAATCACAAATGTAAAAGTGTTTTTTTTTAAAAAAAAAGAAACAGAAATGTATAAGATAACAATAAAGTAAGTGTCACTGAGCAACTGAAAACAAACAGCGTGATAAAGTACAGCATTTTATTATTATTCGAGGTACGTTCGATTAAATTTTAACATAATTGTTGACTGTGTTTTATGACAATTACTGTTACTACACACACACTACAACTACATTTTGGAGTACCGTATAGCGGAACGTTGAAACTTGAAATGATAACTATCTTATATCATAGTTTATTCATTCGCGTACAATTTTTCAGAAAAAATACCCTGTTAAATGTGTAGAAATATTGAAAATCATTGGGTACCAAGTTCCGACTATAAGAGGAGAAAAGGAATATTTGTTAACAAAAGTTGCTTTGAGATATATTTTTGTAAACTACTCAAACATTCTATTTATTTTTTAAAGAATTAGCTCAAACCATAAACGAAACATTTGTATTTTGATATTCCTTGTTAATAAAGTTTCTGCCTTACAAATGGTTTTACCTAATCAACGAATATATGCACTATAGTAATTGCAGAACAGTTCAATGTAAATTGCTAGAGGAACTCAGTATCTGGATAAACCAATTAAATGGAAGATAAAGAATAGATACAATAATTGGTTAAATATTGGTGAAATACAATAATTGGTGAAAAATTGGAAATAAATTTTTGCACTCTAAATTTAAAAATATTAAAGTCCCTTCCTGTTCAGTCGGTAAAAAGGCACAAGTAAGAATTTAAGAATGGGGTTTAATCGTAAATTTATATAATTATTCTCAAAGACTTTTTTAGCTTTTAAAATAATATCATATTTAAATACTATTTTTTTAACCTTTATTAGCATTTTTTTTTAATTTTTAATTCTTAATCAGCAAAGTTCTTTCAATTCGTAATTTTGAATAAAGTAACCTTTTAAACAGACTTGGAAACTTTTTGAAGAGAATTGAATTATTATATGCATGAATTGGTTTAATAATATAATGTATGTCAAGCCTTATATTTTATTATACAGCATTATAGTAGGATAACGTAATAACATCATATTGAAGTAAACGTATTAGCTTACACAAAGTATGTAATACTGCAGATTTCCCATCCAGATTGAATAACAAAACATGCAATTATATGTTCAATATTAAATTTCTCTTACATGCACATAATATATTTTATATTCAGACATAGAACTTTATTTTCTTATCAAAATAGTGCACCAAATTCGTACCAATCAACTTAAGAAATGCACATGAATGAAAAGAACAGTTATATATTTAACATATAGATGTTATAGAAAAGAAAATATTTAAGATTTTGATAACATTTAATGAAATATTTACATGAAAATTAATTTTAAAAGTTTAAATAAATAAATTCTTATTCAATATAAATTAAAGTTTCTTGGCAGAATATATTTATCTCTGACTCACATAAATAAATGTATTGATGCATTATTCAAAGCTATATATTGGCAAATATACCTTATTACATTATTATATATTATATAAAAACAAAGATATTTCATTAAATTATTTCTGGATAACAAATGAAATTTGGGTCAAAAATTTATAATAATGCAAGCTTAAATATAACAGTTTAAAAATTAAAAAGTGGGTTAAATGTTCTAAACTTTATATTTATCGTAAGTAAAGCTATAATTTGTCTCATTGATTAAAAATAAATTTATATAAATCTTACAAATCTTTTTTATGGTGTATTTTTTAATGCAAAACTTAGATTACTTCATTTGATAATTTATTGAAATAAAGATAAATTTTAAAAAATTCTCTATTTTCTCTGAAATGAAAATGAATGTAAAATGAAAATTTTAGCTATAATATGATTATATTTTTCTCCTTTAATAGTTTAAATTTTATTGAATTTTTTATTATTTCCAAAAGGATTTATTAAAAGAGTATATTGAATTTCTTAATATTTGAAAATAACTAGAGTGAAATAAAATATGTTATTTATTTATTTTTTCTTTTTCTAAATATTTCTTCTATATATTTAAATTTCTAAATATTAAGACGAAGTCTTTTCTTAAATTGGTGTTGGCTTCTCTTTGTTGTCTTCTCTCTTAACTTCTTTAGGTTTTCTCTTTCTCTTTATATACAAATATTTCTTAAAATCTTTTAAAGCTAAAAAAGACAAAATCTTTTTAAAGCTATTAATTTTACCTTAGATAGGAATCATTTCCTTTCTAAAATCCAGCAAGAGTTGTATTCCGTGATACCAATTAATTCTAAATGAGTAATCAGTCGTAATAGTACAGTTTACACTAAGAAGGTTTAAAACTAAGAAGGAGAAAAAAACCCATGCAAAATTATCTATCTAATGATAAAGACTTTTCTGTTTCATTCATATGTAACATCTTCAATATTTGTAACTTAACGCTTTCTGGAAGTTTTCTTGAACAGATCTTTTCGAATTTTCTTAATCTTTTTAAAATACGTTTTGTTAAACTGCCATATTAGTAATAATTCTCATGATATGACTTCTTCAAAAAATTTTCATAATATTATGAATTAGTGCTCCTATAATATATTTTGATTATGAAGTAAGTTTACTAGTCCAGAAAATTGTCAGATAAAATAATGGCTGCTGAATGTATGTCAAGTCAACATACTCCGGTTATGGCGACAAATGTGGCAATCATTTTGCGACTCTGTAAAATATTTGGCACTGTTAAAAGCATGCTTCAGCTTTTATTCTAGAACATTTGATGCTCTGTCACGATAGCTTTAAAGTCCTAAGAGATAAAATTAATAGTAAACGAGAATATTCAAGAAATGAGTGAATTTTCTCTTTCAAACCTCTCTGCTTCTGTTTGTCTTGACAGTAAACGCTGTTAAAGTTTTGTACTGTTAATGATGTTTAGTAGAGATTTGAAGGATTGTATGTATATATATGTGTGTGTGTGTGATATTTTAATTTTCGTTTTATTCTATTCCGAGTGGCAGGCATGATAAAAGAAGGCGCAGTGCGACACAAAAGCAGAAGAGAAAAAAGGACGAACAAATGATCACTAGTCTTATATAAGATAGGATTTCCGACCACGCGCCGATGGAATGCATATAATGATCTTTGACAAGGGCAATTGAAGTATCACTTTCATTTGATATGTAGTTCTGATGGCGCATTAGTTTTACAAAAAATTGCTAATCATCTTAATGAGGAAGTTTTGCACTAAAAGTTTTAAATAGTTGGCGTCTTTTGAAGTTTACAGTCGCTAAATCTATTCATAAGTGAAAATTTGAATTATATATAGGTTTTTATTGTTTTTTTTTATTTTATTTAATTCGCACAAATATGCAATAATCCTATGAAAGTATCTTTGTACTGAGACCAGAAAAACGAAGTTTGTGATTCCATTCCAAGAACAATCCATCATATATAACGTCTTGGAACATAACAATTTGTTGAAAATCAAGCATTCTCCTATAATGCAGAGCAGATACTTGCAGAGAGCCTTCAGTCTTACTTATCATTTAACCAATATTGAAAATTAAGTTGCCCGTTGAGTGTTAATTCAGAAATGGACAATAAGATGCTGCAATATCTAACTGAATTTTTTTATAACAGTAATCAGTGTGATGAATTGACTAAAACCTATTTACTGACTACTATGGGTACATAATATTATTTGTTATTATAACTAATAACCAAACGATTGCATTTACTGTAACATTATGATTTCATGCATCTTATTAATCTTAACCTAAGCAAAAAGGAATTTACTATCAATTTCTATATTGCTGAAAGCGTTTATTCTTCGAATTTAACAATCAGTTTATGAATCATTTTATTTATAAGCCAACCAAATTAATCGCAGTATTATAACTAAGTATCTCTGAATTATTCAATAATCTCCATACATTCTATTAAGAAGGATTCTTCAAAATGTTTTGATAGCGAAAGTTTTACTAAAGTGCGTTCATCTTCAATATTTAGTCATATACTCAATCTAAAAACGGTTGTCCATAAGGTTTCAAAGAAATTTATGGCGATAAATTCTTCTGACGAGATACCTTTTTATACAGAAATAAAATTTTTGATAGGAAAAAAGGATTAATAATTTATAAATGCTTTTAATATTATCTATATGTTTCTTATCATGGAAAATTTTCTATTTTTAAAGCATGGCAAGGAGTTAATAAAGCTCAAGACATCTGATTTAAGAATATACAATCATGAAATCTGAAATCACAAAATAATAAAAAAAATAGTTTCTAAAAAATCTGTTATTTCTTTCAAGTATCGTCCAAAGGTACCTAAATATCGAGGACAGTTATTTTCTATTTTCTATTTCTAACTATAGCAAATGTCAGAATAGATATATGGTCGGGCAACCACTGCAGTCATTCTATCATGTGAGGGGTTTTCAGAGCAGGCTTCTTGATTAGTTTTCTCTGACCTAGTATGATGTCTCTCCCAATATGTCAAGTACACATATCATTTTATGCTGGAATTCAGTTACTTTTTGCTTTATCTTTCTAGGCATTTTTTATGAATATCCTACTTATAGTTGTCATCATTTGTTATCGTGGACATAACACATTACATTTCAATCTGGAATATAAAATATAAATGCTTCTAACCTATCTTCCTAAATTGTGACTTCTAGAATCTGCTATTAGAATTCTAAAATTGCTTCTAAAAATATCTAGAATTTCAATACCCAGCTCAAAGTTTTTATATTTTTTTTAGATAACTGTTGTTAGGAAAAAGTGTAAACAACATATTTATAAACATAATTTTAAGTTTTAGACACTTTATATTTTTTATTATTTTTTAATACTTTAAAGTTACGATAATTTTTATATAATTAAATGTTTTCTGAATAGAATTTGTACATACACAAATTAATAATTTATTTGTAAAAGACACATAAATCAGTAAATTAGGCCTAAATATCAATAGTTCTCATAGTTCTAAGTATCAATAGTCTTCAAGAAATTACCCTCGAAAATAAAATTGAAACTTTTTTGACATTAATAATTTAATGCCTTTAGTGAATAAATAATAAAAGTTTTCCTCTTTGTTCTCTTTTTTTTTATCCTCTTTGAATTGCTTATAAATATAAACTAAAGAAATAATAAAACGTACACTTTCATTTCCTCTGCCTTTTAGCATTGTAAATTTTAACATAGAACATTTAAATGACCACAATTCTAAATTTCAATAAGTATTTATATATTACTGCACAAATGAAACAAAACTAAGTTTTATAAATTATCTTATAAAAATAAATTACAACTTAATAAATATTCTAATCAAAGCCAACTAAATGTGTTTTGATTTCAAAAATTGCCTATATAGTTTGGATTAGATTTACTTGACTAATGCTAACTAGCACGAACGATTCTAATGTTCGCATGATGACATTAAATAATAAATCCTACAACATTTAAGTCGAAATATCTTAAATGTAGAGTTAAATGTTCACAGTGTAAAAACTATAGATTGTATAGTCGAAATTTTAATAAATAATTTTGATAATTATGTATTCAAACAATTAATAATAATTTACTAAAATTAAAAATTATAAAGATTTTTAAAAAAAATTTATACTATGTATTGCTTGTTAGTAACTAAGTAAGATAAATAGTATTATAAATAATATTTAAATTTTTAAAGTTGATTTAATTTAAATTAAATTAGATGCTATTTATTTTTAGTTTAATTTTCCAATTATGCCTTTCATAATAAATCTAGTTGAAATCAAACTAGATATTTTTATTATAATTTGTATCATTATTGTAATTCAGTTACTTATTTCTTTAAAATTTTGCATTTTTTTATATAATTAACGTACTTGCATATAACCGTTTGGTTAAAAAAATTGTCTTTTACTGTAGTTTGTCTTACTGATTGAGGATTAAGCACGATATTATAAATTAAATTTGATAGGCAAAGTAAGGGAAAAGTTTTTCAATGGGGCTTTAAAAGAAGATGAAATAAATTTCTCAATTTCTTCATCATTACTTGCATCAGCTCCATCAATTTATTTTTTAATAATTCACCAAGTTCTGAAGTTTTGACATTGAAATCATAGATCGCATACTCTTTGACTATGATCTCTGTTCTCATGAAATTGAAGTCTTCTTCAACGCAGAGAACAACACTTCTTCAGCTTTCAACAACGGAAGGAAATTGCGCGATAAAATAAATAAGGAAATAACGAAAATGGTTTGAAAAATATAGTGTTAGGAATTAATGAAAAAAAATATTTGACAAAAAATGCCAAACATCAGGAAAAATTTCTCACGGTTCGTAAATTAGTATTATAATATATATATATATATGTGTGTGTGTGTGTGTTTTATACAGTAATATTTTTAAAATTTGTCGCTGAAAAGCACTAAAACGCAGCTTAATTTTTAATTATTTTAAATTCTAATCAACATTTCAAAAAAAATATTTCGTAAGGGCAGATTCTAGTCCAACAGTAGATATGTATCACAGATGGCAACTGTGGGTCAAATGGTCTGGCCTATATAGAGCTGAAACACAAATGCATTCAACTGTATTATTAATCGAAATAAAAATTTGATATGTCGGATTAAAGAATGTTCATTGTTTAAATGCCATATATATTTTTACCTAATTATTACTATTATGGGGAGAAACAAAATACTTTACTTAACAAGTTATAAGTTTCATTTTCAAAATCAAAGACAAAATGCAAGATTTCTATTAAATTGTTTCCATATAAAACACGGCAAAATTGCAACGAAATTGTCTCTGGAGAAAGGAGGCGTGCGTTGAATTTACTCCTCATCTCCACAGTGTTTCTCGCAAGATTATCAAACGATTAATTCGAAAACTCACCTGCAAAGATTCCATGTATTTCATTCGATTGCCGCACAAAGCAGTTCTAATTGATTATGGGTTGGATTCCCAGCCGAATTCGAAACTACAAGGTGATCACGAAAGCCTTTGCAAACTCTTTTCCACCCTTTAAGGCTGGAATTCAGCGTAATTTGAAATTTTGAAGCTTATTTGAAATGCTCTTAATGATTGTTAAATTAAAATACGTTCCATTTGAAAATTATTAACTATCCTCAACAAATATTTGCTACTAATTAAATATGCCGGAAACCAAGTCCTTTACCCGTTTAATAATGCATATTAGAAGATGTTTAGAAATTAGACTATTAATTTCTCAACAATTAATAAGTTTCATCATTTTAAAACGATATCTTATAACCATAAGACAACAAGCTATCATTATCTCAACGTTAACTATGATTGATTAAGTTACTGATGAATGGACGTTTGTTTAATTTATTTAGAAAATCAATCAATATTTTGTCATTGAGGGTGTATAATTTTTAAACAAAATGTTATGTTA